>BRZM01003319.1:47200-94063 GCA_033238685.1 Lates japonicus
GCACATTGCTAAGCTTCTGCATTTGTCTGCATCCAAACACACACAGGAGAGAATCAATTAACCCTGAATTGTGTATTCAATCAAGCAGCCCAGGGAAGAGCTACTGGTTTATGCAATTAATCAAAATAAAGGTTAAATATTACAGTTTCCTTGACAACTTTGTGGCATATGAATGTCACTTTACAAGCTCATAGATGAACATTAATTAATTAAAATGTGCATTACTGTGTCAGTGGGCATGGCTTATGACTCTGCAGTGTTTGTGTGCCTTGTGTTTGATAAAGTGCACTCACACAGTGAATCTCTTTAAGTAGCCAACCTGGGGCTACCGGCGTTTTATATTCAGTAAACATAGCTTTTGGTAATTGGGAGCACATTATGCCACGCAATTATATTGATAGATAATATTCTGAAGGCTGTAAAAAGTGTTTGAGGCAGTATCGTCCAACCCCGCGGTTAATCAGGACAGTCAACTAGCAGACTGCACCTGAAAGTAAGGAAATGATCAAACCACAATTACTACATACATAACAATAATTACAATCTACAGTCATAATTAGAAGACATTTTTTGAGATATGTTGCTCTGTACATAATAAAATGGGTATTGCTGTCCATTCTCAGATAAACTGAAAAGATTAACTGCTCGTGTGGACTGAGGAAAGTAAACTATTTAAAAGCCACTGGATTTTCTGAAAAATAACAAGGCTGTTCTGTGTTTGAGCAAAGAGCCAAAAATACCAACACATAGAAGAACTAAGTAAAAGCACCTCTAGATCTGTCTATTATTAGTAACGTAATAAGCCAAACAGTCGATTAACCCCAAGGGACCCCAGGGGGAATTAGAAAGCAATATTTGTATAATGTAATTCGAACTTGGACTTACTCCACTTACAGAATAACTATTGCTATCACAGACATATAACCTTTATTTAATAAAGTGTTTCCCATTGAGACTAAGTCTCATTTCTAGGATACAAGAACTATAGAAAAATTTAAAATATTTTTGAATCAAATATAATGTTAAAGGAGCAATCAACCAATTTTAGACTTTGCCTCGTGACTGGCTGAGATCCTCACTTTATTCTCAAATTGCTCAAACTTCTGCATTTCCCACAGCTCCTGTTTGCAAATCGGAGAAGCTTTCAGTCATAAATCTGCTGTCTCTAAACCTAAGCCAAGGGCAAGCCCTGATGACATCAGCAGGGGTTCATTTTCTCCAGGCCAGTTTTGTCAGGCTGGGGTACTTCCTAGGTTAAGTAAGCTCACTTCACTGGTGAAAAAGTGGGTGATCCCTCTCTTCTATTGTGTCCCGGGGAATAAAACCCCCATCACAAACCTAAGTTTGTGTGTTACCCTCTAATGTGTCTAAATGTTTTGCCTTATTTAACAGAGGTGTCAGTGCGTGATGTTTGTGTCCGTACCCTCATCTTTCCCGTTGCGGACAGCTGCTCCGTCCTCAGCTAGCCTCAACCATTACAGGTCCATGTTGTATTCTCTACTCCCATGAGCTGGAAGCCAAAGCCTTTGTTGTCTAGCTCAGGTCCTGGGTAAACTCAGCATCCTGATGGAGACCACACGCACACATGCGTACGCACACACACACACACACAGGGAAAGAGAGAGAGAGAGAGAGGGAGAAAGACACACTTGCATCAAGGTCACTTTTGTGATTCAGATTTGAAGTGCATGTGTGTGTGTCCTTTGAAGTGGGCTCCTATTTCAGGAGCATGGGACAAATGCCACCTTCAGGAAAGTCACACCTATTTAATAGCTGTGCCAGACTGTGTGTGTGTGTGTGTGTGTGTATGTGTGTGTGTACATGCATATGTTCAGGTGTAAGGATGCTGAATTATTGATGCCTTGGGCTGTAGGTGGACAAAGAGAGAGGGCACAGGCAGAGAGAGAGAGAGAGAGAGGACTGGGCACTACAAGGACAGGCAGCAGCTCCTGTCTTCACACCCTCCTAATCTCCTCTGCTGACGGATCAATGCTATCTGTGAGAGCCATCTCCACACCGGCAGATTAATTCAGCAGCTAACACAGTGGACTGAGGGGTTACTTTAAAAGCAGACAGGCTTTCCGTAATGCCCAGACTCCGATAACACCGGCAGGTAGACATAAAGACACAAATAAAATGAATAAAAAGGCACCTTGTTTGTCCTTGGTAAGGTGGGTGGGTGGACTGGGTGACGCATGGAGGGACAGAGGATAAATGGGTCTATGGGTGCTAGAACAGCTAAATGGATGTAGAAGACAAATGTGGATGGAGGTAGGAAGTTGACAGGATGCAGAGTTGGATTGCTGGGGTGTTCGATGGAGACGTGAAATGGATTGATGCATGAATGACGTGACAGGTGGATGGATGACTGGAATGCCCTCCTTACCTGAGCTGAGACTTGTGTTGGGGGCTGGGGAGGAGGGCCTTGCGGGGGTTTGAATTCAAAGGATTCTTGTTTTGGTTTGGTGTTGTTCCTGAGACAGAAAAAATGAGAGATTGAACTCATTAAATGATTCATTTCACATGCATATTTTCAACAATTCATCTTCAAAACCCAGCCTTTTTAAAGACAGTGGACTATATATGTCACAAGCACTCAAGTTTCCCCAGTGTGCTCCTCACCTGGCCTCGGGTGCAGCCTGTTGCTGAGGTGTGTGAGTGGTGGTTATAGTGGCGATCTTCTCTGCATTGGTCAACAAAGATGCATTTGATGACTCTACAGAGGAAAGACAGAGGTTGTCAGGAGGTTGTCATTTCCACCAACACATTTTAAGCTAATCTTGAAACTGCAAACTTGAATACATTTTGGTGGGTTTGACAAGTTGAAACCAATAAATTGGCTTTATAACTGTAATTAAAATGGAAAAAAGAGAAATGAAAACCACAAAATTGATGTGGCAAATTATTGCTTTTTATGTCAGCAGGTCAGACGCATTTTTCCACACTGTCCAAGAACCTTTTTGCCTCGAGCATACATCAAAACTTTCTCGCTGCACTGAGTACATTTTAGTGACTTTACTTTTTTCCCCATACAGTTTCCAATTCAGTACATTAGAATTTGCATAAAAGTACTCCAGTAGAAGAGTCTCTGGTGTCCTTGAAGACGAATGCGATGGAATCAAATCCATATTTCACATGTGGAACATTTTCATTTTTCAACGTGAGCACTGGTATAGATTCAGCAGCTGTCATCTACAAACATCAGCTGACCCATGGGGGACCACCACCAGCCTCCAGATTTCCTCCACCGCTTAGCAAAGATCCAGGACACCAGAGTAATCCGGGAGTTTCTATTTGTGCTGTCACTCATTTTGTCAAGGCGCTTGTCAAACTGTGTTTCTTTTCCATAAGGTGTACATCTCATTTTGGGTTGAAACACCTCCTGTCTGCCTCTGAATTGTCAAACAGGAAACATATGCACTCGCAGCATCTAAGGACATAAAAGCTTCTGGCTATTCCGTCTTTTATCTTTGATTCAATCATCTCGCGTTATCAATGAATCACGCTGGACCTAAACAACAAAAACAGACCGTCATTACCCTACTCCCGCTGCATAAAGAAACCTTTCTTCTCCTTAACAACCTAATCTCTCGTGGCTATCTACAGGTATCCTTTTATTTGATCACAACTCTCCGCTGCTCTCCTCTAAGTCGCTGCTCTCTATTCCTCTCACGGTCAGTTCCTCTCTCATCTATTCATCTCCTGCACTTCCCCCAGTCCCCTTGCAGCCTGTTGGCTTAACTCTTCAATTGCCCGTTGCGCACGAGGTACAAAGTCAACCAACGTGTTTTCGCGGGCGCAAGTATGAGCCTGTTTGCGTACGAGCAGTGTAATCTCTAGTTTGGGCTCACGGCGAGCCGAAATGTTTTGCTGGGCCTCGTGGCGAGATTTTCCGCGCCGGTGCCATTCTCTCCTCGCAAGCATTTTTGGCACCCGCGCTTGCGTTCTCACATATTTCTCTTGCTCAATTTCTCACTTTGGCTCACATTTGTCCGTAAAACTGCTTCCCCTGTCTGCACTCATTGTTTTCTTCCTCCTTCATTCATTTCTCTCATCATTTTATCTCTCCTTAATATTTTTGTCTACCAGAAATTCATGAACAAGCTCATTTCTCTCTATCTTTCACTCCCTTTCATTCACTATCTTTTTTCTAGCTGAGAGCATTAGCTCACTTTAAAGGAAAACACTGAGCTGTTCTGTGGTCGTCTCTGGCCCCTAACCTCATACCGCCTGAATGGACCCAGGTAGGAGGAAACAGGTACAATTAGATGAAATTTGAGGAGAGAAAGAAAGGAGTGGAGGGAAAAAGAAAGGAGGAGGAGATAAGGAGATTTGTACTACACAATATACCCAGGTTGTGCTAAAATGGCACATGTATCACCTGGTGGCGATGAGTCTCACCCTCCACAGCCGAGAGCAGCCAAGTGTGCGGTAGTCTCGATGCGAGACTGAAAAGCACAGTGGGCATTGGCATTTCTGCATGCGTGCACAATATCAGCAGGAGGCGTATGTCTGCAACACCCCATGTATTCTGAAATCTTCCGCGCAGTCAGTACAAAACTCATACACACACAGGAGAGGTGAGCTCGGCGGAAGGCAGACACAGACTTCACATGGAAGAACCTCTTACCTGGCAGTATGTACTCACGTCAGAAATTTTAGACGGATTTATCGTGACTTTAAAATAGGCATGCTCAATAATATAACAGAAGGCAGAAGGCAGTCATAAGAGACACACAACTTAGAAACACAAGCCACAATCTCTTTCACCTGCACTCTACTCCAGTCTCGTGTCAGACAGGCGCCCTGCTGACATGCATATATAACACAAACCAAACTTTCCATTAAAAGCATATCCGGATATTTCTCTCAGCACACTTCTCTCTTTCCCCTCTCTCGTCTTGTATGATAAATTTTGGATTCACTGTTCTCATCAACAGCGCCTGACGAGAAAAAACACACATACATACACACACACACACACACACCTCTTCATCCATAAGAGTGGTGGAAGGAAAGCAGCAAGCTGGCGGATAATATTTCAACAGTATGCAGTTGACGAGATGCTCGTCTTCAGCCCTCGTACACACCTTAATTAAACAGTATTTGTGGGCCTGCTTTGGTCGCCAACAAAGTAGAAGCGCTCAGCTGCGCTGTGCTGACATACAATGTATACCTTTCACTTAGCTACGCCCGGCAGAAAAGACACCACATACGCGGAAGGCGTCTCCGCTCTCTCTATCTCACACACATACCTGCGAAAACACAGATGTCCTGTTCACTACAGCGCGCAAATCCTGCGCGACGTAGCCTAGAGCGCAAAATGCAAAGGTTTCGGAAAGATTTTACAAATGCTCGCCACTGAGGGCAGTTCTACATATTATAACACTCATAAGAATGTTTCAGTCATACAATGAAGAAACTCAGGCACCCTTACTATCTAACTTTGCTTTTAGGGAGAGTAATCTGCCCTCAAACCTTACTCAGACATATGTCTAGCCACTGCCTACTCATGTAACCAGGTGATTCATTTTACTGTTTGACATCAAGTTCAGTCATGGCGAAACCAAGCCGCACCAAAATCACTCCTCGCTGACAACCTTGATGAACAAGCTGAATGGTATTATGAAATATGAATATTCTCTGGCTGAGAGCTATCAACTGAATAGGACATTGTCAGAATGCCAAGTTATTGCAAGGCCTTTGGAAACTGCACCTTTAAGGACTCGAGTGTACTCCCTCACCCACTTGCAACAGTTTGTATTGAAAGTTGAAACCACATAAATAAATCACATGTAATGTGGAACTGCTTGGCCAGATTTAGATCTTCTTTGCTCACTCCACCGTCTCGAGATGATAAGTAGTGTGGCGGGAGGTACCGGCTATCACTCAGTGAGTTGGCCAGTGTCAGAGTGGGACTTGTTGTTGATGGAGACACCCGTTCACGGCCAGGATCTGATCGCCACTTTCAGCTTCCATAGCGGTCTGCAGGCTCCCTCGATCGTCGCCCACATGAGGCATGGCCACACATACGTGCCAACTATAGTCACCATCCGGCTGATAAAATTCAGTGTGTGTGTGTGTGTGTGTATGTGTGTTTGTGTTTGGAGACGGAAAGGAAAAAAAGAAGGGAAAGAGCAAAGGAGCAGAAAGAGGATCAGAAGGTTTAGGGTTAATTCACAGCCAACAGCCAATCAAGCCAAAGTCACTGAGAGAAGCTGAGTCAAATTTAGCCAGAACAAGCGTAGCAAAGAGGAAGGGCACATTTAATATGCTCTGCAAAGGCGAAAATCTGTCATACTGTAATTCACAGTACTTCTACTGTAAATTGGTTTTTCAAATTAATCTGCGGGGCCCAAACAACTCCATATCCAGTGTGTCGACCCTCACCCTCTCCATCATCTCCTCTTTTACTTAAAAGCTGCTCCAGCACCACATTTCTAAACCGGGTATCATTATTGACATGAGGTCTGTCGACGGTAAAAGCCCCAATAATAGAAAAAAACTGTACGTTGTCTGCATCTAAATACCTGTAAACGGCTGAAAGTTGAGCGACAAACATACATCAGAGCTGACACATCCTGTTAACTTCACCACAAGTCTCTCTCCTCCACGCCCTCACTCTCTCTGTCTTTTCTCTCTGTCTGCAGTCTGGCTTCAGTCACTGCAGAGAAAAGAAGCGTGTAATCCACTCCTTTCTTTTCTCAATCTTACTTTTCACTATCTCATTTCAATCCCATCCACTCTTTCCGCTCTTGTTCCACTACAAACATCTAGCAGCCTCTTCCCACGTCTCTTTAACTGAATCTCCCATTTTGAGCAGTAGATGTGAGTTCAGGAAGAGGGAGGGGTCACTGAGAGACTAGAAAAAAAAAAGACTGAGTGCGGCTGCATTTGAGCCGGTAAAGTGTTTTCAGATACTGACAGTATGCGACGAAGACTGGTTCCATCACTCACTGTAAACCCAGTGACTTACTGGTAAGCAACAATTCAGTCTGAAACTTTCATGTGTATTAGATTTCATATATCAGGTCAAATCAAACAGAGTTTAACTTCTTGGCCCGTACTTTCTGCTCTGGCCTGTGAAAAGGAGCTTCCAACTTTTAGCGAACAGTTGAGCATTTTAGGTCACTGATCCACCACACGGCAGAATAAGAGCACGGGAGACAGTGGAATGCCATGAGTAGTGTGGGCAGGCCATGACAGTGGGGCAATATGCTTTCGTTTGTAAAAAGCAAAGTAGTAATTGAACCAAAATTGTTTGCAAGGATGTGAGATCAAAACTAGAATAGTTATTGTAAGGATAAAAAACTCAGACAATTATGATGTTTACTACAAACTGTGTGATTCTAAATAACCTTATATAGAGTGATTGGTCTGAGCTGCTCTCTATTAAGTAAATATCATTCACACAATCCTCCCCTATCTATCCTCTTGCAGCACTCGTTCATTAAGTTGTCATTAGGCTTTTTGGTGCTAACCTGCCTCAACCTGACCATTTAAGTTCGGCTGAACCTGAAGTTTCTTATATAAGACCCACTTGTGATCAATTATGAAAACCTTGTGTGAGTGTAGAGCATCATGCAGAAGAAAAAGGTTTTAAAGTGTCTTAGTTTGACAGACTCGAGACGAAAATGAGGAAGAACCACTTCTTTGAAAGGTGAGTTGATGATCTGGTGGGACTGTAAATAGCCAGAATCTGTACTGGTTGTCAGATATTTGGTGTTCAGTGGTTTTATCGATGATACAAAGGCAATCATGAAGATAGGAAGATAAAGGCTCTAGTGATGAGGAAAAGCTGTGATGTGTTTCATGTTTGCTAGATGGAGCTGATCTTTCTAATATTTGCATGCTGCAATCAGCAACAAAGATGTTCTACCTTAACTCTCAAAGTGCTCAAACAGAAAGATTTGGCATCTCTTTTGAGGTAGTACCAGCCAGGTGGTAACCTGGGCGGGAGGCGATGATAAGCGAAACCTTAGATTCTTCGCCGCGGTGATTTCTACCTCGCCGGGCGCTGCAGGGGTGGAGGGAGGCGGGCGGGCGGAGAGTGGCGTTGGGGGCTGAGAGTGAGCGCGCCGCAGCGGCAGCTGCAGCGTTGCCGTACCTTTATCACGCTGCGATGCCAGAGGTGAACCAGCTGCAGAGCTGGCGCAGTGAGGATTCACAACGCCCTGCGGTAAGCACTATCTCCTCTGTCAGGCTGGGTGCTGGGTGCTGCTGTGGCGTGGGAGGGGCGGCGGCGATGGAGGCCGTCTCCCTCTGCTTTAACTGGAGATGGCAGAGGATAATGCTCGGAGACAGGCATGAATGCTGTGTAGGCTGGAGAGCAGTGGAAATGAATGAGAGAAAGATTTATGGAGCGGATAAGAGGAACAAATTGTATGGGCCTGGTAATTGAGACAGAACAGAAGCTATATGACCAAAGACAAGAAGGAGAATGGGAAAAGAAGGAGACAAAAATTGGGCCCAGCCACTGTTACATAAGTTCAGGAGATAATGGTGTAGAAAAAGCGGAAGTAAGAAACTGCTGCATATGGGCAAGATAACAGTAAAACAAAACTAACGAGATAACAGCAACTGTTAAATGTTACATCATCTGTACAATCTGAAAATAATAAAAAGATTGTAAACAACCAAAGTTATTGTTCTCTCCCTAACTACATCCACTTTACTATGTCAAGTTTACGTGAACCACCCTGCTTGAACTTGGCTTAGGGAGGAAGAGGCCTCTCCAACAATCTCTTCTCTGATCTCTTTTAGGACAAAGATGAACTGAAGACACAGCCGCCTCTTATCTGGACATTTCATTCTGTTCATTTCCTCTTACAGCTGCCAGGAAAGCTCATATTCTGGATGCTCCTAGGCAGGCAGGGGAGAAGCAATGCACTAATGCCTGGCTGCTGTCAGCCGAGGCCGAAGGTTGACCACCCTCTCATCATGTTGCTGGGCCTTTCTTTGTAGCCTGCTGAGGCAGGCGGGCCCCAGGCTGAGCAGTGCAAAAGTACTCAGTGGGGTGGGGCCATTTTGCACACAGTAGCGGCAGGTGCTTCTAAAATTACACACCCAGACTGTACAGAGGAGGCCAGGCAACCCCTGCACACAGTGAGCAGGCCTCTAGGCTCCTGATGGAACTGTCAAATAGCGGGGCCTTAGTGGTGCAAAAGTACAGAATGCTTTTCTGGTATTTGAATGCGGTTGTGCTATAGCAGCAGAGGTTACAATGACATTTGGAATCAAGTGTTCAAATGAAGAAGAAATCTGATTTTGTTTACAAAATAAATCAAGTGTAATATTAAACACAATTAATGACATGCTCAAATAGCCAGCGACGAGGAAACAGATACAAGGGAGTAAGTATACTTAATGCAAGGAGCAAATACTGTATGAACAATTTTACAGGAATTTAAAGTTACACAAATCACCAAGATTTTCATTAAAATCAAACCCTCTCATTTTAGCGTCGTTCATGATTGCCATTCTTTCTGCAATAAATGTAAATATAAAATGAAATGTGTTTACTGTTCAGTAATTTTGCTATACAGGACATTGTTTAGTGGATTCAAGTTGTCCTCCTAAATTATAAGGTATTCACTGAAACTAGAAGTGCATGTAATCAGCATGTGAGCATCTCATTGATAACTGACTCATTGTTTACTGTTTATCTTTGACAGCTGATCAGTTCTAAATGTTGCTAGGAGTCACTGAACAATGATTGGCAGTCTGCATTGACTGTTAGATGAAAAGGCAGCAGGCTGCACCGTCAGTGTCTCTGCCAAGGTATTGACTGACTATGCACATGGTCTGCTGCCACGTGTGAGAACAACAGCTGTGGCAGTAAAGTGCGGTTGCTCAGGGCGCTGATGGAAAAGGCGGATTATTGACAGCGTCTTCATCAAAGCAATGTATGAGTCTGTTTAGCTGCACTGAAAACAAATGTACACCTGTTTTACTCTTCTGGTGTGCTTCTTCAGTTGTAACCAGTTTACTGCCCGAATTCTGGGATCCTGTAGTACTGAATCACACTCCCACCAATTTACAGTAACCACTGCCTACATCAACCAGGACACACATCAGCCTGGATTCTCACTCTAACCCTATGCATCTGAGAATTTACCATAATTCACAAACCCTGAACAAGTTTTTTGAATGTCAGCCAACAGAAATACATTTACAATTACTGTGCTTGAAGGTTGAACATTGACCTGTCTGGAGCTATGTCTGGCAGCTATTTGTAAGCTAGGCTGCTCCTTTATCACCTCTCTTGCTTTACAGGCGTAGCTGGTTTCTGCGTCACACAGTAGCAAGGTTGACGTGGCCCTGCTTCATGCATACCTGCACATCAGCTGCACCACCAGTTAGTGCGACTCACCCTACCGCTGTGCCATCACATATCATTCTCATCGCCCGGATAGGCGTCCGTCCTCATCTGCAGCACCCGTACTTGCTATGTGGCGATGGTCTATAGCCTGAAAATCTGGACACTCACAGGACTGTAATACTGGGCTCAAATGTGGCCAAAAGCTGCAATGATAGCTATATTATCCCCGCTTCTAAGAGTAATATACGCGTGGAAAAATTCAGAGATCAAAAGAATTCTACACACATGTGAGCAATTATAAGGAAAAATTCTAAAGGCATCTATTACTACAGCAGCTATAGAGTTAGCATGCAGCCTGCCTTTGCTAATTCTGCAAACCTCACTATCACGCATCTTCTCTTCTTTTCCAGCCTGCTACTGTTATTAGCAGGCCAAGCTTTAAAAGTAAATCATTATTTTTTCCCTCAAAAAAAATGCAGTACCAGACCAGTGAACAGAACAAACAACTTTGCCCTCTTTAAAAGGAAAAAGTGGTGTGTGTGTGTGAGATGGATTTTTGACTGATTGAACTCGTTGGCGGATCAAGAGCCCTATGTTATAGAAATCACTGATCTGATTAGATTCCAACACAGGAAGCTCAAGAACTACACAGGAGGAGAAGAAACAGAAACAGATGGTGAAAACCTAGATGCTCTGACTAGTGCTGAGAATATAGCCGCACTCCTTTTCATCAGTCAGGTAACAGATCTTGTCAGTTATAGTTAATACATTTCACACCAAATTTAGATGGAATATTGAGGAAATAGGGGGTAGACTGGGGATTTGGCCATGAGATAGAAAAGGCTTGTTTAGAGGAGAGTCTCACCGGCTCTCCTGGCTCGTTGCCTCCGAGGATCCTGAAGCGAACCCTGTCCTTCCTCCACAGAAATGTCATAACTCCTGGAAGTCTGGAACTGTAAAAATCAACAAAACTTCATTTACATTTTATGGCAGTAATACCAACAGCAAACCCATAGGGTTCCTGTGCCTGCACCAGTACAAGCAGGAATTCAGTGCTAGCACCATTAGACATTGTCATAAAGAAGGCTGCAGGCGACAGTGTGGCCATATGGATACACCCATTGTTCTCAGGAGTCAAACCATCCGCCTGTATGTCAACATGCAAATAATCTTCTGTCCAACTGTTCTAAGCTTTGTCACTAAGATAGCACTTTTGCACAAACAATCTGCCTGGGGGCTCTGGGACAGGAACAACAACCCGATCCATCAAAGACAAAGAAAAGGATCTATTTTGAGTAAAGAGCACAGGTATAGAGCTATCATCAAAAAGCCAGACGGGCTGCTAAAAAAAATCAGGCACCCTCCCTCACTCCATAAGTAGAAATGAGTCAAAAGCTAAAACTGAAATAGCTCGGTTTTATTTAAAAAGCGTTTTCGATGGTGATTTCCCACAGACTGGACATAACTATTGAATGGACTGCACTGTTTATTTTATAGTGGTGTGTGACATACGCTCCATCTCTACTCTTGCCTACATTTGAGCACTTCCATACCGACAGAGGTGCTAATACATATTGAACGGGCTATATATTATTGGTAGAGGGTCTAGTATGGCTAGTTCACAGTCCACTCCATCCACAAGAGAAAGAGTGTGCTAGTCCTAGAAGGTGCTGTGCACCTTCCTCCAAAAAGAGCATTGCTTTGCAGCGATGACAGCTCATGGTTCTAAATATGGCAGTGGAGATGAGGGAGCCATGGGGTGGGGATTACTAAGAGCCAGGGGAGGAGAACCAGGCGTCTATGTGGGTGGCCTCATCCTGGTATGCATGAGAGTGTCTTTGCTTTAGTATGTATATTTATTCACATATGCATGTATGTGCATGCATTTGTGTGAAATATAACTGTATTGTACTGGCTGACAAACATGCACCTCTGAGTAAACTCCCAGGAATTTCCTTTTTGCACCATGCAGGCCTAAAAGCCACTGAGAGACAGCAGGGTGGCAGAAGCATAAGCAGCCTGCTTCCAATCTGTTCCTTCAGTCAACAGTTAAAATCCCTGTGAGTGCCGCTATCTCTTCAATCTATCACAATGTAACTGTGGAGGAACTAGGAGGGTAAGAGAGTCAAGGCTAACTGTACTTAATTTACCTGCATAAAGAGGTCAACTGCACAGTTCCACCTGCTTCTGTCGATTAATAGATCCATAGTAGTCCCACAGTGAGCCAAGTGGGCGTGGGGATCGATATTTTACTGGATGGAAGGTCCTGTGGTCCGGTGTGGTGAGGCGGCAGAATAAATCTCAGTATCGCTCAGGCCTCATCATGTCATGAAACCATCAGCCAGGTTCTCCTATCGCTGTTCGTTAATATCAGTTGCAGGAAGTTTTTTCTGCCCAAATGGAAGCCGTTCCCTACATGAATGCGTTTGAAGACCTTGATCTCAGCAGAACTTTTCATTACAGCAGATATTTGTGTAGAGAAATGTCCCTGCCAGTAGCCAAGGGTTTGAGCCCTATGGGGTGCATACTGGAGGATTTTAGGAAGGAAAACCAATGCAGCGTGAAATGGAGGATTTACACCTGCTGCCCAGGTCGATTTGTCCTTCCTGTCATACTCTGTGTGTTCCTCCTTTTTCCATTCCTCTTGAATCCCTTCATCTCCCAGTGTGACCTTTGTCTTATCCTAACATT
Organism: Lates japonicus; assembly: GCA_033238685.1. Classification (NCBI taxonomy): domain Eukaryota; kingdom Metazoa; phylum Chordata; class Actinopteri; family Centropomidae; genus Lates; species Lates japonicus. The sequence goes on from BRZM01003319.1 coordinate 60,213, forward strand.
TCTCTTTCACGTCATTTTGCATTTTATATACTTGGTTTCATTATCATCTGTGCTCCTTTGCGTCTTAATATTTGCACTGAGCAAACTGGCTCAGGCTATTCAAAACCCCGTTCTAAGACTCCTTGTAGCGGATGTGGGCATAATCTCCCCCTTGGTCTTAGTTTCTTCCTCTCTGTCTCTCTTTCGCTCTTTCTTTTAAAATCAAGAACTATTGTCCTCTCAGCCTTCTGGGAGCTTGCCAGGCATCTGTACTACTAGCCGCAACAAGCCTTCTTTTCACACTCTATTTCATAGGCATCTAAATAATGAAAATCCTTGACAAATGTCATCCAGGAAAGCGATTAGATGATATCGTTCTCAGCCTGCAGACTCCTGGTTCTTTTGTAACTTGACGAGTGGATCTGAGGTTATTCTTTTTTAATTGGAGCTATCCCCTTGCTTTGGCATAGCTAGATAAGTGGGAGGGATATACGAGATTCACTGGTATCCTCCACTATTGCTGCTAATTATGCGCCCAGTGTCTCTTTGGAAGTCTAGTGTAAGAATTATTGTCAACGGTGTCTGTGTCTAGCCAGACCAAAGTAGCATCTAGTAGCTACAAGGACTGGACCAAGAACCTTAATTGGGGAGCCTCATGCTGCTGATATACTGGTCCAGAAATGACAATACAATCAAAGCTGATGCTTTTGCATCGTCGAGCAACCGCTTTAAAGAACGTGACTTTTTGAAATGTGCTTATTCCTCGTGATGGGAGTTAGATGATGTCGTATGATAAGATATAGCGCTAGAGCCAGCGGGCAATTAGCTGAGCAAGTAAAAAGCCCAAATCACCCATCAACTTTAAAGTTAATTTTTACTAAATGACACATTGTATCTTGTTTTATATATATATATATATATATATATATATATATATATATATATATATATATATATGTACAAATAGAAATACAAAAACAACTTTGAACAAAGCCCTGACTGGCTGTTTTCCTTGCCTATTTGTGTAAGCTAAGCTAGGCTAGCTAATCACCTGCTGGTTGTAGTTTTAAGATATCGACTCAGTATTAATTTTTTCTTAAAAGACGTAGGTATAATTCCCCAAATGCTTAACTTCTGAGTTCACACTTAAACATTACATTTACATTTCTAATCCTACTTGCATCTTTAGTTCTCTGAATTAGAAAGCTTGAGTTAATGCAGTCTGATACAACGGTCCTGGAATAAATCTACCTTCAGGAAGAGTTATAATATTTCTATTTTCTTTAAACTGTTGTTTTATTAGAGAGGTGCTGGTTAAGTGTATGGTCAATTTAGCGGTTGCAGTTTGTGATGCAGCCCAGCACTATAAATACATCCTCGAAATGGCCACACAGTCGAGATCAACTCTTTTCTAGACAGTTTCAACAAACACTGACCATTTCAATCCTCATGCAAGTATAGTGAAAAATTGTGGTTAAGTATATAACTTTAAGCGCAAATTCAAACATTTGTCATCAGAGGCAGAACACAAAAGAAACTTGGTTTATAATTGGCTTTTTTGGAGAATTACTTACATACTAGGACTTACAGTATCTCTCATCTCAAACCGTGCTCCAAAATGTGCGGTACTGTTAAACACACCAAGGATATCCACACATCAACAGCCCTTGCAGCCCTCAACCAACACGCCACCAAAATAATATACTTCGCCTACTTTCATACATGCTCCTGGACTGGGCCCCAGATCTTAAGGGATCTGGCTTTCTAGATGGTCCCGTCTGCTTGAGGTCCTGGGGCGGCAGGCCTGTGGGGGCTGAGGAGGGGGCGGGGCGGGCGCTCGCTGGAGGGTGCCAGGGGCAGTGTCTGAGGCGGAGTCTGTGTGGGTGCTCCGGTTGGCTGGAAGCGCTATGCTGGGGCTGTTCCCAGCTGTCCTTCCTTGATAACTGCTGTTGGAAGCAGATCGATATCATTTGACTAATGAAAGTCAGCTATGGAAGTGAACTGAGAGCCAGACAAGCAGAGACAAAAATAAAAGGATATTGCATGCTCAGCAGTGGAAATGAAAGAGGAATCAGGATTGTGGTTTGTGAGAAGAAGAGACACAGGTTGATGGGAACTGCATGAATACACAAGAATTCTGGATTATAGTTCAAAAGATTAAGGTGCTGCTCTTTGGGTAGGAAACAGATGTAATGATATTTTTCACTTTATTCAACACAAAGAATAATCAAACTGTTTTATTCAAGAATTCTCTCCAGCAAACAAAGACAGAAAAAATAGACCTCAATGGTTCTCATGGATTAAGTCATTCAGCTGTGGGACGAAAAAAGTTGTGGCTCATCTTAGCCCTATTCCTTTTGTTTAACAGAGTGAAATGTATTAACAAGAAACTGTATCCCTTGCTGCATGTGTAGAGATATTCACAGTGGTAGCATGGGGTTTATGAGATTTGCTGGTGAAGCCAGAAATGTAAAACTCTCATAAATCGCCACTGGCCTCTATAACATGGGCATAGCACCTGCTCTCTCCAAGGATTTGAGAAGCGGTGCTTGAGCAGGTAAACACATACACTCCTGAACTCAGGGTACAGAAGTACACTGTGAAAAAGTTTTCTTTCGTCTATAAGTGGCCAGCAATGCGATGTTTTCTTCTGATCAAATCTTCACACCATTTGTCTGCAGAATATACCTGACTGTAAAGATTTCAAAAGGGAAACCAGTAATGTGAAAGGGTTACAGACAGGCAAGAGAAGAAAGAAGGCAGATATTTTTAAGACAGTAAAGAAAATGACAGCAGTTCAGTCCTAAATCGCATCATGTGACCTCCACAGTGCTGGACAAAAATACCTGAAAGGGAGGGCTAAGGCAAGTGGCTCAATGAACCTCACATATCAAAGTGTTTGGCCTTAAAGATGCAGCCATGTCTTCTTCATTCAGACTCATTCTCCCTGAATCAGCCTCCTACACCTCTGCAATTCATGTTTATATTCATCATCCTTGTTAGACATAAAGAAGCTTGACGCTTTGGCAAATGTGAAACAGAGCTGTGGCTCCAGCTGGAATGCTTACTCTAGTGTTATGGTGTAACCTCACTGTGTGTGGCCAAGTGAAAATCAGTGGATTCATATAATTAGTCACAAATCCAGGCCTTGTTTGATGCAAAAAGTCAGACCTTAAGATAATACTTACCACAACTGCAAAATATATCTAAATAAAATATATATATATATATATATATATATCTATAAAATGGCGCCTCCATTAGCCAATGAGACAACGTATGTCTGTTTCTCTCTGATTTTGATGCACTGAAGTCCAAATCCTAATTCCCTCAAATGAAAACAAATCTCCTCGTTCTTGATGGATCTATTAGATTTGACCTTCTGCAGTCACTGTTTCTCCTTCTGTGCTCAGCTGCTCCTAATGGTATTGGTTTCTGCTGCTCAATAACTTATTAAGAGACAGACGATGGGAAGAAGGGGTGGGGGGTTGGGGTGGGACCAGGACAATGAAAACAAGACTCCAGCTTCCTCAAGACTCAGCTCCAGTCCTGCTGGGCCAGACTTAACCGCCGATGCATCACAGCATTAACAGTCGTCTTTAGTTTGTTTGCACAAACAGCCTCATACAACCAGACATTGGAATTTGAAACATCATGCATTACCATTTCAACTTATCCATCACCTCTATCATCTAATATTAGATCATACCATCACCATTATCTGGATCTACAGGCTACGATACACACACACCTCATTTCACAAAACTTTCACACCCCGTCTAAGCGACATCCACACATACCCTCCTAATTTAATCTTTGTATGGAGGAGCCAGCTCAAAATTATCCTGCAAAACCATCCAACAAACACACATCATTAAGTCAGAAACAGTCGCTAGGGGCGCTCCGTCAGTGCAGCAGATATATCACAGGATGAGCCGTCTATAGCTGTGATCATACATTTCAACTCTCACACTGCAAGCTTAGCGCAGCGGCAGTGCAATCATCAGTGTATTAGCAACCCAGCTGCGGTGCATAAGCCCTCGTCAGCCCCCTTGAGAGAGGGATGGGTGGGGGAGTCAGAGGATGATGGCTTCTGAGGATCCTCCCCTTTGTGGCATATGTCTACAAAACAGACCCACAACATCAGCACAAGTTAGACCTTACGGAAGAGGGTTAGAAATGAGGCAGGAGGGGGTTGGGAGCGGGGAGAGCGAGCGAGAGGATCCCTTTGCCACATGTGAGACGAAGGACAGAGAAGCAGTGGATGGCAGGGAAAAAGAAGAGAACAAAAAGAAACCCTCCACCCGCAGTTTTGGGCTCTTCTTTAAGGGCCACTCCTGAAGCTGGGCAGAGAGGGAAAAAGAAAAGGAAAATTTACCAATGGGTTATAGTGTAATTACGACTGAAAAAGGGAGAATAAAAAAAAAAAAAAAAAAGAAAAAAGGAAGCAAGAATCAACTGCAGACTCCCAAAACAATGTCTATGGTGATCATCTAGCCCTCGTCTCCTTCTCCCTCCTTTCCTCTCTTTCCCTGCTTTGGTTCCTTTGCTCGCCCATCCGCGGCTGGTGTTCGAGGAGGAAGGGAGGGGAGGCAGCGCGATCTATCTGCATCACTGCCGCGGCCAGCGCTTGGCTTGACTGGTGCAGCGGAAGAGTGGGGCCAGCCCCGAGGGCTAACCCAGCGCTCGCTAGACCCTGGCTACCCGATGGCGGCGGCGGCGGCGCACGCACGAACGCACGCACGCATGCATGCGAGTGGGTGAGTGTGTGTTTGAGGGAAGAGAGTTGAGAGTTGAGGGGGAAAGGACAGAATCCTGGAGAGCAACTAATCTGGAGGATAAAGAGAGAGGAGTAGAGAGGAGAAAAGCAAGCTGTGCTCTAGAGTTCCTGGCCGTAGCATTACCCATGGAGAAGGAGTCCAAGATACTGAACATTAAATTATAGGCAACCGTCAGTTCCCCTCTTACTGAGACCATCTTCCTGTGTCCGCTGAGCGCTGCGCTCCGCTGTCGAAGGCTCCAGCATCTATAGGCAGTTGGCGCGTCCTCCCCGTCTCTCCCTTTCCTGCTGTCTTTTCCTTTTTTTTCCCTTTTCTCTCTCTCTCTCTCTCACCTCACCACACACTGTCCTCCCTCCCTTTTCTACCCTCAGCATCATCATCATCCTCCCTCCCTCCCTCCCTCCTCTTCTTCTTTCTCCCTCCCCTCCATCTCAGTCTCCCTCCCACCCCCACATGCTGGTAAACATCCATGCAGCCGCACACACTCACACACATACACGCACGCACGCACGCACGCACCACACGGGCATCAGGCGGCTTTGCGCAACGCTCCTGACACACATCGAAGTTTGCTTAATGTATAACAGACGGGGGTTTGTGCATGAGCGAACGGTGACCAGAGATATCATTGCAGAAATATCATTATCACAGACAGGCACGCAAAGAAAGAGTGAAGGATGACTAAAATGCTAACACAGCCTGGATCTAGGCAGGAAAAAAATTGCTCCTTAAGCACATCACTGCCCCCCCCCCTCCCCGCCGCTCTGCATGAAATAAACAGTTGTATGAAGTTATGGAAATGAGGACGGCAGAAGGAATGCATGAAACAAAGAGAAAATGCAAGACTTGCTGTGTGTATTTACCTCTGTATTATTCAAAATTCAACAATGACTGGAGTGTGAACCACACACACAGACACACACACACACACCTCTGACATACAATAGGGGTGTGTAACACATGTAAAGCAGGAATGAGACTAGGCGGTGTCTGATCTAAGAAAATGGGCCACTAGTGTGTGTCAATCCTTTAGGGAAACTGAGAGGATAAGATCTTACTACACACACACACACACACACACACACTCTTGTCTTCTTTATCTCTCAGACATCTGGGTTCATTCACAACTGACAGCTCCAACTGTGATGCGCGTCTACAGCCCACCCCCCCATCTCTCTCTCCTCTCCCCTTTTCACCTTTTTCCAATCAATAAGAATCATTCATTAAGAGCCACGTAGCAATCCCCTAACTCTGGCGTGTATGTACACTTCAGCCTTAAGCATGCTGTCAGTCAAATTGCCAGGCTGGCATTTGACAATTATTCATCTATCCACTGCAACCAATGAGCTGCTGCTGTCCGTCAGTGTCTCTCAACACGCTTGCTCTCTCTCTCTTAGCTTTTACATCAGGCATACTGACACACAAAACAGACACACCCAAGCAAGCGACAAAGAGGCTCACACACAGGTTGATTCAGGTCTTTGTAACGTGAAGTACATTTTCTGCCCAACCTTGAAGTCTGTGTGCTTTGCTCTAAAAGCAGTGTTACTGAATGAGCTATGAATGAGCTTGTTTAATAAGCGATTAATCGTTGATGTGATTTTTCCCAAGCAAGTTTCAGCTTCTAAAATGAGCAGGTTCTCTTTGTTTTATATGATGGTGAACTTTTTTATTACTCTGTGTATTTAACAGCTTATCTTTTAATTTAAAAAAATTATTGGCAAATAATTGATCATGAAAATAATCATCAATAGGAACCTAAAGACAAATAAACCCAGTGAAGAAAAAGCTGTGCAAATGTCAACACTACATTGGTAGGCAGAGGCAGCTCTATGGGTTTGTGTGTGTGTGTGTGTGTGTGTGTTTTCAAGCACCAGAGTGTGTTTGAAGCTCCCAGATCAAAAGGTATTGTGGATGTTTGGGCCGACCTCCAGTCCTAATTACATACAAGAGGGAGGAAAGAGCGGTTTTGGACAGGTGGGCGATCTGGCCTGGCCTGTGCACTGACAGCCTGAGTGAGAGAGCGCTGACTAAATCCTCTGTGCCTCCAGCCCTCAAATAATGGAATGGCCTGCCCCAACTCATTTTATTCTGCTTACTAAATCTTAAAATTTGTGACAGGAAATGCATTCTGAACAGAGAATAATGATGGACTGCTCAATCTACGGGGCACTAAATTTGTAGAATATGTGGTTTTTATGATTAATGATAAATCAACAGATTATTATGAATTCCAACAAAGCCAAAACAATGAAGTATCCAGTATATTTGATGATTGCTGTAAAAAAAAATAAAAAAAAATTATTGTCTTTGTCAGAGTAACTGTCATCTTGTTTTACTGCCTGAGGAAATGCTCCATGATTTCCAGCATCTTGTTTTTCTCTGTGTGACAGCCCTACAGCTGGTTAAATTCCAACACTGGGTGGACTCTTTTGCAAACACTGGAAATAATCTGTGGTGGAATAAATGTGACTTTACGTTTGAAAGCTGTGACACCGGAAAGATGAATTCAGCAAAAAACTGCTGCCAAAGGACCTATGGTTTGGATTAATTGTATTCTGCTGAACTGGGAACAGGCTGACAAGAAGCACTGCACCCTCGGCTGAACATGCTGTACAGTTTCCTTCTACAGACAGGAACTGTTGCACCAACCTGGCAGCACAGCAGTCACTAAACGGAAGCCATTACTAAGCAGATTATGTTGTCTGTCCGCGGTGCGTGTGTCTATGTGTTCGTGTTGGTAGATCTCGGCTGGGAGTGATGGCTTCCAACAGGCAGGTCCATCTGTCACCGTGGCGACAGTGCCTGGTGACCATGGGGAACTGACAGACGGTCTCCAAGCAACGGTTGTTGTGGTGAGCTGCTCTCCGCTGTACAGTAAAGGAGTGAAAGGCTCACATCAGCTGTGTACATCAGCAGCCTGGATGTGACAGCCCTGCAGAGTGCAGCTTCATTTAGCTTCCTCCGCGTGTCTGTGTGTAAACAGTGAAATTAAATGTGACAGAGGGAGCATAACAAGCTAGTGACTAAATAGACAGCAAAGATGACCAGGCAGAGCGTGCAATGCAAGAAGTTGGGTAAAAAAAAATGCTATGGAGCACAAGAGATTTTCCTTGCAATAAATGCCATTGTGCATTATTATCTAAAAAATCTGAATCAGGGAGTGGTTTTTCTTTTGTATTGTGCCTTCAATGGCTTTAAAAAAAAAAAAAGAGGCAAGGGTGAAATCCCCTCCTCCCACAAATGCACACATCCACCAAGAGGAGACCCCGGCGCAGATTATCTGCAGAGTATTGTCATGGAAACAAAAGATGGTGCAATGGTGGAGATTTACGACTTGCCCAATAGCTATGGAGGTGGGAAGACAAGGGAGCTTGTGGGGTGGGGTGAGGGAGAGAGGAGGCTCACCTGTGCAACAAGCTAATGATTCACCGGCTCGAGCCTCCGGCGAGCCAAAAATGAGCGGAGGTGAATCGTGGGCACCTAGCGGGCAGGCCGCTCCCCCATCATTGCTTTTCAGGACTGCAATGCTGTTCGTTATGGTGCCATTGGAACGTGCGGTCAGCAGAATTTTTAATGCGAAGTGGGCAAAAATACAACGCTTCCTGCCCATACAGTGAATTGATTTTCTGCTTTGGTCTGTGCAGGGACCCATCATCAACGTTTATCTCTTCCTAATGGGTGTGTACGAGACTGTCCACATTATATGGGTCTTATGAATGTGCATGCCGGTAACTGTGAGTTTGTTTATGTGGGTTATGTAAGTTCACATAATTGTGTTTGTGCCTCTCGGTGTGTGTCCTCAAAGAACACTGATCCGTGGAGTGCTTTTTGACAGGAGGCATTTACAAGCTGTTGGTGCTCTTGCCGACCATTATGCCAATAAGAGCTATCTAGTGCGGCAATGATCCACTTGGTGTTTTTACCCTCTTTAAGCTGCATGTCCATGAGGAAAAAAAACAAAACAAAGGAAAACACACATTTCGACCTCCTGTCTGTCTTCAAGGGTACAATAAATCTCCTTCAAACTGCACTTAAAGGCAATGAGGAGAGACGCAAACAAACATAAACAAGAGGAAATACACCCTCTTGTGATTTAACAGTGTGGATGCTTCGTAGATGAATGTTCTTAACAGTTTTTCCAAGTAGCCATGCAGATAATCTGAGGTCTTGGACACGTCTTTGGGTATTTAGCTTCCCATTTATTCAAGGGGAGATAAAGGAAGTAACAGCACGGTGGAGGGGTTCATCAAACACACTGACACTTTGTGAAATAGTTTAACACCTCTTGTCTGTGTTAGTCCCTCAACCTGCCATTTGTTCGTCCACTGGTTACGTGGGAGGAGAGTAAAGGTCCATCTCTCATTCTAAGAGGAGTGTGAGCCCTGACTGCCCAGCAGGGGACTCATGTGTCACCACTGATTGATGACTCACAAGGAGGGGGGGTGGGGGAAAGGAAAAACAGAAAGAGAGAGCAGAGCATCATGGGGGTTTCTGCGCTGCTCTTTCATCATCTCTGTGATCCTCTGACATCCATCCATCCATCCACCCTTCTCTTCCTCTCCCTTCATCCACTGCAGCCATCTATCTCTCCATTTCCAGCACATGGCTACAGGCAGTTGCTGCAGCCGAGCGCAAATTACCCTGCATTCATTGCAGCACCTGCCTGGCCTTACAAACAGGTACAAAAAAAAAAAAAGGCAAGGCAAGAGTAGAGCGGAACTCTACATCCCACGCTGAGACAAATGGGCTTCATTTTTCTATAGCTGACTAACGACATGAGCTGTTGGGCTACTGAGATGCAGTGTTTCAGAAATTCTGCACCCAAACAAGTTTTCACTGATAAAAAGCCTGTACAGCAGGTGTATGCATCCCTGTGGACCCTGTAACATTTGCACCTTTTTAAAGGGAACATGGGAGAGGAAATTAGCGCCTGTGCTGCAGCAAGACATCAGGGGCCAAAATGAATTATGTCGTTGCATCAGTGGAGGCAGGAGAAGACAGGCAGGGGAAAATGAGCACATTAGAGCAGTGTAATTAGACAAATGAAAGAACCATGTATCATGAAACACAGACTTGATTGAAGTAATAAATCATGCCCATGTGCGCATAGGCGGTACATCTCTGAGTACAAAATGTCTAAACCCACAGTCAAAGTCTCACAACTTGACACCTCGACCTGGTTCCTCCACTGTATGAATTCACTTGAACAGAAAGGGTAAAAAAAAAGATCATTTGCAGCTAATGTAGCTAGTTTGCAAAGATGATGAGAGCAAAAAACCTTAAATGAGACTCACATGGCCAGGTTATACACACACACACACACACTCGGTACACTGTTGCTGGTGTGGAATGAAAACACGCGTTCCCATTTTCACACTAGCTGACTGCGCACATACTCACACACACTGTGAGAAAGACAGTGGGAAAGAGGGGGGTGAGGGGGCACATTGCTGTGCACAGCCTCCATAACGACTGTATATCGTCCATGTACTGGTCCCCAGGGATTGGCTCCCATCTTCATGTGGGCGAGCGGGTGTGAATCTACATACTGACAGTGGGGGTATAGAGACAGAAAAGAGAGATGGAGGGATGGAGGGGTGGAGGAGGGGTGGATATCCACCAATTAAGACTGTACCGGTGTCTTTCTGCATGGAATCTATAATTGGATACTTGACTGTTCGTGTTTGAGACCGACTGTGAGTGTGTGTGTGTGTGTGTGTGTGTGTGTGTGTGTGTTTGTGTCCACGCACAGCCAGCATTTGCTCAGGGAAGAGGAGATTCTTGATGGATGGAAGTTGATTGAGAGTAAAAGAGAGCACAAGAGAGAAAAAGATGTATGTGTATGATAAGCAAAGCTGACATCAGGACCCCAATTAGAGGCCAGTGCGCCTTGCTGCAACTGGTGGAGCGAGCAGGAGTGAGAGAACAGTGAAGATAGTAATAGTACGAGAGTAATTATGGCACAGCGTCTAGAACCTTTGTTTACGTCCTCAGGAGTGTGACTGTGTGTATATGTTGGTAACACGTGTCAATGATGAAGCGTGAGCGGGGCATCGACGTGTAAGAAGATGTAAGATGTAAACAAATTCACCATTCAGCATGGGGACATCTGAAGGACAGGAAATGTGTGGGAATTCAGTGGGAGGAAGCAATGCACACTGGTACACACGCTTCAGTGGAGTCCTAGTATCTGCTCTTCATTCACTTAGAAAGTATATCTAAAATTTACTCTTTATTTCTACCCTATTTATAATTCCACACATGCTTTTTTAATGATTTTTATTTATCCATTTATCTGTATACAATACTGGTAATTAGAGCTACATTAAATTAGCGCTGAAACAATTACTCAATTAATCAATTAGTCCATTAGTCAGAAAATTAATTGTCAACATAATCGATTACTGCTTTAGTCATTTATCAAGCACAAATACCAGTCATTCTCTGGTTTCGGCTGCTCCAATGTGAGGATTTGCTGCACAATGTCATCTTAAGATGTCATCTTTGACTCTGGGAAAGTTTGATTGACAATTCTTTTATTGACTTTTATGGAGAAAACAATTAATCAAATGATCGATAAGATTAAAATAAACAGATTAAATATATCAAAAGATAATAGAAATGACTGTTAGTTGCAGCTGTAGATCAAATATAATTTTGGTTGTTAAACAAATAAGGATTTTAGACAGGGATGAGTTTTATCCAGTCTTCCAATACCAGTATCAAAATGATAGAGCTTTTGTATCAATACAAAAAATAATGCTTTTTAAGATCTCTTGCTTTGAGGAATCTAATCATATTTTTCTATATATTTTATTCATTTAACAAAACAAACAAATATTGTCTAAAGAAATAGCTGTACAAGATCTCAAATAAAGCTCACACAGTTTAAGATACTATGAACGGTTTGGTTGATACCAAAAAAAATATCTCTATGTCTGTTAGTCACCCAGCCAGGAGAAAAAAGAAAAAAAAAGACGTTGACAAACTGCACTACTCCAATTTGTACTTTGGATCTCTAATTACTGGCTGTGTTGTGATGTTAGAGTCACCAGGCTCTTCAGCAGTAGCCAACTCTTGGTACTTAAATGGAGTGCAGTGAGCAGACTTGCTCTATAGTATGATTAATCTCCATGAAGTACCAGACAGCCAGGTGCTGCTATGATAAAGATTATATTGTCTTTCATATTTGTTTCCTGTGTTTGTATGTTTCTCAGCTTACTAGCACCCCATACCAAACCGTAAGTAGGATGAACATCCATAAAAGACATTTAGTGGTGCTGGCTCAATTAAAATCTTCCATATGCATTATCATCATCTATACCTTTGTGTTTCAGCTCCGTTCAATTCCTTCTGTTGCTGTCAAAGCCAGTCACTGCATTTACACAAGCCCAGCTAAACTGCCTTCCGAGTTATTGACAGCCCATTAAGCCCTACTTATAGTATGCTCTATCACTTTATGGGCTTGTGTACACTAGCACGATGAAGAAATACTCATTAGCAAAAGCTAGTGGGGGGTTTGGTGTGTGCCTTTGGATTGTGGGTGTGTGTCAAGAACTGAGACAAAGAGAGTGATACAGAATGGAGAAAGAGACGGAGATAGAAATTGAGGTTAAGTTATACATGTAGTGAAAAAGACAGAAAGACACAGACTCAGTGCAAGAGTACAATGTGACTAGGCTGTCGTTCATCTGACCAATTTCCCATGACAGTTCTGAGCACTTAACCCGACAGCAGATATAACTGTGCATGTGCACATACACATAGCACATAAAAAACCTTTGTTATTTGAATTAATAAGCCCCAAAACAGGCTATGGACAGTCTGACAGAAAAATGGTCAGTACTTGTATCACACAGTCGTTGGGGAGCTCTAGAGTCTGTGAGTCTGAGGAGGATTGGAAGGAAAAATACAGAAATTCAATCATTTCAGTTCTATCCTCCATTCACAGTTGCTTTGTTCCATTTAATTAGCTACAATAGACAGTGATTTTCAATCAGAGCCATGACAAAAGCCAGGTGCCCGTTCAACAGTTTACATGCGGTCGACATTTTGCAGGGCTGACGGTGACCAGCTAACACTGAAAATATGTCAACAGTAAAATGTCACAGGCTTCAACTCATGCCAAGCCAGAAAAGCGGGTGGGTGTATAAAGGCATGCTAGCACAATTGGTGGCGACTCTAGCATGGGACTACACTAAAGCCTGAAATAAACTAGACATGTTCTCCAGCAGACAAACATGGCAAACAGAAACAGAGAGGAGTGCAGGAACCTGCGCGAAAACAGCTGAAAATATTCAGACTCTATGACCTGACACACACCTACTAAACCTGAGTTTCTCTCTCCTGTGTTTTACCCTCCTTTTCACACTACCTCCATCTCCTCTTTTAATATTTCCTTCTAGCTACCTCCTTTCCATTTCAAGACAGCTATAATGTTCTGACTGGCCGATGGCATTCAGTGTCCTCTCAGCCCACGTCCTCAAATGTTTATTTCAACTTTCTCTACGGCCTTTTCTCCTTCCCCACTATAATTATCCCTCTATCTCTTGCCTTCTTTGCAATCTCTTTTTTTTTGTAACCTCTATTTACAGCAATAAATAAATATGTGTGTCAATAAAAGGCTCTCTATCGAAACTGGAACAGCCTGTAGGCAGAAAGCCTATTATTTTTTGTCAACAACATCAAGCAGTTCATGAGAAGGTTTGTTTGTTTTGCAGTCTTTCAGCATATGGGCACATAAATCAGAAAGTGCCATATAACTTGACTTTCTTCCTTCCTTCCCTCATCTCCATCTGTTCTCTGTCAGTTTACAACACAAATGACAAGTATATTGACACAAACAAAGCCTGCATGAGAGAGAGACTGGCCTCCACTCACCTCTTTGCACCAGCATGGTGGCCTGCATGCCTTTGGGACACTTGCTGAGCAGGTGCGACCACCTGGTTGTGAGACATGCTCTGCGTTCCTCTGTTCCACCTCCACAATGATGTCTCCTCATGAGACGCACGGCCAGGGTAGTCACGATCTGCTTCACTCTCTGCCCTCCGCCTCCAGGACTGTCAGCGATGGTGAAGCCAAGCCCTTGTCTCCTTTCTCCATGTGTACAGTGATGAGCTCTGGTTGTGTGGCGATGGATGAGGCTGGGGTGACCACATCGCTGGGGTAGCAGTGCTGGGAAGAGGTATCGAGGCCACCTCAGCAGAGGGCTGTGGGGCCGGGGGAGGCCCGTTGAGGGTGCCCACGTTGGTCGAGCCGTTGTTGTTGTTCTGACTGCTGTGGCTGGAGCAGTGGTAGCTGTTAGGGAGCCTCCTGGCCGTTGACAATGATGGGCTCTTTGTTTGTCAGGAATACTGAGGTAACCAGGCTTGTGTTGGGGTCGTCGGTCAAGGGCAGTGGGTAGCCACGACACAGCTCCAAGTTGACCATGGAGCCAATCGGGATAGACTGGAAGATCTTCACAACTTAGGCGTGGGTGTAGCCTAACACACATGTGTCATTGACGCTCACGATCACATCACCTGAGAGGTGGAGAGGAAGAAAAAGCTTATTTTATTTTCTCTTAGTGGATATAAGTTACACTTCCTTATTTTCTTTAATAAATGCAGGGTACCAACCTGCCTCCATCTTGCCATCAAGGGCAGCAGGTCCATCTAAGACCAGGCTCTTTATCTGCAGGAACTCGTCTGGCTCGTCACCTCCAACAACAGTGAAACCGAACCCCGACGACTCTTTTCGAAAGCAGGTGATGATGGTCCCCCTTCGCTCGGATCGGTTCGAGGTAAAGAAAAACTTTCCCTGTTCACTGAAGCACAGATAATTTCATTTGGGCCATTTGATGCACCAATGTAACAGAACAACCTGAATTAAGCAGCTCTGGGTTTTGTTTTGACAAACACTATCATTAATCTACACACAACTACTACTACTACTTTATTCTCTATGAGCTCTGACCAGGTGTAACCAGGGTAATGCTTAACCATTGTTTGTAATCCCCACTGTAAAGTCAGCCAATCCCAGCCCAATCCCACGCCCCTGCTGGGGCCTGGCTCAGCCAGTGCTGACCTTGAGCATTGATCTGGGTATACTGTTATTGGTAGTTTTTGTGTTGGCGACATGTAAGCTCAATATAGCTCATATAAGGTGCTTGTAAAACATCTTATACACTTACTGTATGGACAATATTGATTATTTAAAGGGCATGGGTCCAAAGCACTATCAAAGAAGCATATAGACTGTGCAGTCAGTGATGCCTGTATTTATAACTAGCCCTTACCCTACTCTTATAATAGTGAGTTCAAATTTGTAGATGTAAAGACAGGTGCTAGATTTTAATGTTATGACATCAAACACTAGAGACATCCTTAATACATTAAGGTCACATGACAAATGTTCACATAAGGGCATTCCTACTCACCAGTAAATGGATACTGACAGAACATGCTCATCTTTCCTTTAACATCTGTTCTATTCAATGCTTGTGAGGGTTTAATTCTTTAGAAATCTCCATGAAACACATTTCACAATGGTCCAAAGTCATGAGAACTGCTCAGACAGTGCAATCAAACCCAATTACTTGGTCGTCCTTTCTTCCCTCTTGCTTTTTTCTCTACCTCAGTACATTGGCATTAAGAATAAAATGAAGAAAGATGAGAGATGTTATCAGTCTAAATCAAAAATGGGTGAGGTATTCACGCTTGAGAATAGGAGGAATGAGGAGCAGGAGCTGAATACAGAAAGGCTAAAGCTCTAATTGTTTAATAGACAAATGTAAATACATACT
This sequence comes from Lates japonicus, assembly GCA_033238685.1. Classification (NCBI taxonomy): domain Eukaryota; kingdom Metazoa; phylum Chordata; class Actinopteri; family Centropomidae; genus Lates; species Lates japonicus. The sequence continues at coordinate 75,759 of BRZM01003319.1, forward strand.
ACAGAAATTGCTTACATAAATGAGTTCCTATACACAAATGAATGAGGAGATGTCGGTTGAGGTGAAGGAAAGAGCGAAAAATGAACAGAGAGAGGAGAAGGAGTAGAAGGGAGTGTACGTAAATAGCAAGGGACTACAGAGAAATGTGTGTTTAGTAAGCTGTGAAGACACATTAGGGCGATACTGAAAAATGTTTGCACTGTTTGATAACGGTACTGGTGTCCTTGTGTTTGTGGTGTTGTGCGGTGTGTGTGCGTGTGTGTGTTTGTGTGCAATGCCTTTGAATAGCATTTTTTCAGAACAGGCGGATGTAACAAAACTGCGAGAGCTGGATGGCGGCTTCATCACAAGGGATCCAGATAATATAAAGAACAGACCAGGAAGCAAAGAGAAACATGACATGGAGTGAGATAAAGAGATTTCAAATGGCGCCTTTCTCTGGAGGAAGTCAAGGCCTAGGACAGTACAGAATAGCAAAGTCAGGGAGGGAGGAGGATGCGAGAGAGGCGGCGTGAGAAGTTGACAGGCGGAAGATGGCCAGAATCAACACTGAACCAAGGGAGGCGACCCAGCCGGCAAGGCAGCCGGTACGAGCCATAAAATAAAGATCGATTAGGAAGAAGGAAAATGACAGAGCAGCAAGGGAGAGGAGGCGGGTGAGGGGCGAGTTAGATTCTCTGCCATGGCTGTGCTAATTACAGACAAGCTGCTAGTGGGAGGCTGGTAGAAAGGCTGGCAACAGGAGAAAAACACACAGTAACGACTAGACACTGTGTATGTAGGTGTGTGTGTGTGTGTTTACTAAATGATGGAGTGAAATCAAACCGTGTTGATCCAAAATTGGAACAACATAACAGAGGTTCTGTGAGAATCAACATGTGGCCACAGTAAACACAGAGGGTGCGTATATAAAATAAAACTTCCTTCACTTGGCCGAGTTGCATTCGCGCTGTCTTCACAAAAACACAAACATTGCCTTGAGTGCTCTTGGAAAATATACTCTACTGTATGCGTAAGGCGAGATGAATTTTATTTTCTTATCAAGAATGTATGATGAAACTTAGACAAGAGCTGCTTTATGATGTAGTTTCACTTCTGGTCCTCCATCCTTGAAAACTCGACATGACGCAGGGCATGACTCAGGAAAACTACACTCTAGCAGGAAATGAATTTGGTTTAACTCATAATAAGTCCCTCCTGGGTAACACGGCATAAAACAGAAAGTCATGAAGTAATCCTGTTTTCACGAGGGTTTCAGCTTTAATTCTAAAGATGAGAACTTACGTTTTGTCCCACATCGCGTTGGGCACTGTGGGTCCTGTCTGAGGGGTCCCTATGGGTCTCCTGGTGGTTGGCAGCATAGTTGGCAGAGGGGCTGACCAATCATCGAGTCCTCAATCCATTCTGCAAAGCAAGAGAGGCGCATGTTCCTCTAGATGGGGTCTGGACGGGTGCACAGCTGCCCTGCTACTTGAGGAAGAGGCAGGGGCTAAGGGCTCTGGGACAACATGGCCTACTAAGCTGTGTGTTTGGGACAAAAACCAGTTAGGTATCATATGAAGCTGGAGGAAGCAGGTAGCGGAAGAGGGCTAAAAATTCTCTGTGAAAATGACACATTTCCTGCTCTAGCGTCTGTATGTCTGAAATATGGTTAAAATCTCACAGAGCAACAGTGATCCAGAATAGTCCAGAGATCATGTGGACTGGATGCATAAACTTTAGTAAAGCTTTAACACTGTTTCACATCTCCTTGAATTGAAATAAAAAGTGGGTGTGTGGAAATGCAACGACCATTTCTTCATAATGGCCACCTTCTTTGATTAATCACCTTGTTACGGCATCACGGCACCGATCAGACTACAACCTTCATTAATATTCTTAACGGTGAGGCGGAATCAATGCAGAGGTGAAAAAATGGGCAAAAACCCCTTGAAGGTATTGGGTTTTTTGAAGAAGTTAGGCTTTCAGGCCAGAGTAAAGTCAGCGGGTAATCGAGTGGAATCGGTGATTTCTGCTGAATGAGCCAAGTGGAGCGTGATAGGAGAGTCCCAATAATGGGCTGGCCAAAGCGTTTACAATTAATCTCTCTGCAAGGCGTCCTGAGAATGCGCCAAGGTTTGAGACAGGAAGAAGGAAACTTAGGGCTACATATTGGTTGAGGTTTGGCAGCTGTGAGTAGAAGTCTTCTTGAAAGATGCTGCATTATTAGTTACCTGGCACACTTGATGTTTATTAAGTGGCACAAATTAGGAAGGGGACTCTCTTTGGGTGGATCATTTTCAGCTGGAGCCAAACTTACCTGTCTTCTCCTTTGGGAAAAAAGCTTTCAAGTTATTACCACAAACAAGTATCTGAAGGTAACACGGAAAGCAAAAATTAACTTCAAAAGGCGTGGCTGGCGCAAATAATAGTTAGCCACTTTATGAGGACATAGCAAATCATAAAGGCAGTGGCGAGCAACATCAAGTAAGTACTGTAGCAATAATTGGTGAGACAGACACAAAACCTCACCGCACATACAGACACATATGCAGACAACTCCAGTCACACACACATGAATAGAAAGAAAATAGCCCTTGGTAGAGGCTTGTGAGGCAGACCTCGGATGTAAGCTCACCTTCTGGTGGCTGCTGTTTCAGGGCTGAGGCTGCCTGGGCTGCTACTGTTCAACTGCCTCGCCTCTTAGCCTCCAGCACTGGATTCTCATACTAGGTCTTCCTGTTGATACTGTTTAGGGGCGGTGGGGAGGGGTGAGCGGATGGAGGTAAGGAATGAATGACAGGGGGGATGAATAATAGGGAACGTATAGAGAATAAGAATAGAAAACAGGACGTAGAACAAGGAGTAAATATCAGCAGGAAAGTGGAGCGCAACAGTGAGGAAAGACAGACACATAGGAGAGGATAGAGGAGAGAGATAGGGTCAAGAAAGGGAGGGGAGACATGGCGATAAGCTTTGATTAATAGTGGCACATTACACATGCAGTCATCCACACGTACGCCGGAACTCCTGTCTGAGGCATGCGTGACACACACCCACAAATCACATCAAATAAATCCCATTGTGATGATGGCTTAATTCACAGAAACTACAAACGCCTCTCACATCACAAACCAACCCTGAGAGGTTTCCTACTAACCTGCCAGCACCAAAAAATTACACCTGAAAGCACCACATTATACAGCAAATGAAGGAAATTGTGAATAATGTATATTAGGAAAAAAAAATTGCAGAGACAAAGAGAGAAAAAATAGAAGCCTCGAGCCTGCAGGTGCTGCTTTGAACAAAGTCTAGAACGCATAAAATATATTCATATTAATGCTGGGGCCCAGGTTCCTCACACAAGATGAGATGAACACATTTGCACACACAAACACACTTGCTGCACGTTTTCCCAAATGGTAATGACACAAACAAAATGGCCTACATTTTCCAGCCTACAAAAGACCAGAATAGCGGTGACGTATTACAGCAGAATTGTACATACATTAGAGCAGCTCCTCTTTAAAGTAAGGTCAGAGAGTTTCTTTTGTTAGACTGAAAATCTGTGACAACATTCTATTTATGTGCACGAAGAAAAACAGAAGAAGGCAATTTCTTCATTGTTCTACATGCCTGTATGTGCAGCGTCAGCATGTGCACTTGTATATGAGCGTTATTGCGTTGCACAATGTACGTCACTTACTCAACATAGTAGACCCCGTACACTGGATCGTCTATCTTCTCCCATCCTGGTGGAAGTTCTATAAAAAGAGAGAGAGAAAAAAAGACAGAGTGAGACAGCGGAAAATGAGGAAAACTGAAGGCTGTGAGGTTGCTGGAGGCCATGTATTGAGCCATTAATGGCAAGGCAAGTAGAGACCTTTTGCCTCTCCATTGTGTCTGCCTGTCAGTCAGTCTCCAGGGTCAGAGTGACTCAACAGCTTCACAGGCTGTCTGGTTGCACTCCCCCTGTCCCCTCACACCGCTGACATTTCCACACATCAGATAAGAACAGAGCAAGACCCCCTTGGGCCAAGATGGATGGATGAATGAGGGGATGGAGAGATGAAAGGAGGGAGAAAGGAGAAAGGAGTGGTGAGGGGGTCAGAGAGAGGGAAGGCAGGGAGGACAGAAAGCGGGAAGACAAAAAAGATGGAGGGACAGGTGAAGGTAAGGGGGAGTAAAATCCATTGTACCTAGTGTATAAAAACACACAAAACATGCTTGGACTGAAGACACACGAGTCTGACAATGTGCAGCAAAAAGTGAGAAAATGACTGGATGATTTTTTTCTTTCCGTAACAACATATGACTTTTCTTTTACCCAAACCATTGAGAAACAGTCCAAACATTATAACAAAGACACACACTTCTAATGAATTTAATGAGTAAATTAATGAAAAGATTTCCATCCTTGGCTGAACACAAAGGTGCTATGACCGTGGTCTCTGTCTGCAGTTTGTGTTTATCTTTTACATGAGTCAATGGCTTTTATGTGAATTTACCACAGACCTAACTTCACCTTTGCCACCTCCTACTCTTCTCAACCCTGACTTGACTGAAAACATGCGTCATCTGAGGAGGTGGCATTGAAAGCAGCTCTTACTCACAGTGATGTGATCACATATGTACAGGCGCTTTCACAGAAACTAAAAGTGAAATTTGTCGTAATCAGCGCTGATTAGGAAAGGATATGAATATGCCTGGGACCACTTCAGCAGTGTGTAAGTGCCCAGTGGTGCAATCTTGCTGTTGTATCTACAGTGTTTGCCAGAGAGAGTGATGCCATTAGCTCCAACAGGGCCATCTGATTCAGTCCATAGTCTGATTACAGCAGCATTGATTATTGGCTGGCCTCCACATAGATAATGTCAGAGGCTTCTAATTGGCTACAAACACAGATTGTCCAATAACCCTCTCTTGTGATGTATCAGTTTTACATATTATTACCCTCAGCCAATTACACTTCGACCTGTGTGTGAATAGATGGTAATTATAATCATCCAACTTGGAGAGCCTCCCTCTGCTTTCTAATGAGGAGGGCCCTTGGTTGGAGTGGAGTCAGCAGCAAATGCAATAAAAATGCTGGATGGGAGTGTTTTAATTGTCTGTACATGACACACACAATACTACAGCCTACACTGTAGATTGCAGGGAGGTAGCCATGGCTTGAAAGTGATTTGGAGCAAGCAATGACAAATCTGCGATCACAGCTGTCGATTCGATGCTTGTAAACATCTCAAGCTGCTATTATTCCATATTATCCTCACCTGTTAAATGCAGCTAATTCAAAAAGCACATGCAGCAAAAAAGCAACGCAAGGTTAAAGCATTAGTGTTGTTGTACAGGGTGAACCCGAAAAGCAGGCATGGTGAATTATCATTCAGGTGTTTTGAACTGGAACGTTAAATGGAATGTGGTCCCGCCTCGCCTTGCGCAAAATTTTAATCACCCACTTGATTTCACACTGCACTAGTTCCGCTCCTGGAGGAGCACCTGTGTATGTGGTGTGTGGGGAGTGCGCATGAGAGAGAGAGAGAGCGAGAGAGAGAGAGAGAGAAGGAGAGAGAGAGCACAGAGAGGACACTTGGTGCTACAACCATCTTAACAGCATGGTATACATTTCAGTGTGTGGAAACACAAATGAGAAAGACAAAGAGAGATAAATCTGTCACTCATTAAGCAGTGTTTTCTTCTCACCCCAGCCCCCTCTTCCCACGTCCCAACCTTCCAGAACATATTGCGAATTCAAGGGGAAGTCAAGTGTGATGAATTACATGTTTAACTATTTGCATCTCATTCTCTTGATACAGTGCTGCGATTGATTTCTCTTGAGTAAGCATGTGCTACACAGGGAGACTTTGTGTGTGTGTGTGTGTGTGTATGTGAGGGTTTGTGCATATGTGTGCTGGCGTTCATAAAATGCCTGAGTGTGCTCCTCCTCCTCCTCAGAGAACTGAAGTTAATTGCATTTCTCTGCCCACCTGTATTGGATTTTGCTGATCGATAATTATTGAACATGTTCATCCAGTCGAGGGCTGTCTTATGGACAGGGGACTAGTCTGAACTGATTATTATAACATGGCAGCTGTTTAAAATGCTTAACAATGGAAGACTGGTAGATGCTGGGTCAACTTTTTTGCATCTGGTGTTCACTCTTTCTCCCATTTTTGTCGCTGTTTGCTGAAAATAGCTGCCTACTGCTGACAATAAGAGCTAGAAAGAGGATAGAGTGATATTTCTATGTGGGTGTCCGCTTTGGAATTTAGTCATCTGACTCAATGTTGATATTAAAGATATTGATTAATGCAGCTTTAGTCGGTGATGAAAAAATAGACTCACCTCTGATACATAAACAGAGTGCCTCAAGTTGAGGAAGTTCCCTAAACCTAGGGCTAATGAAAACCTTTAAAATCCCATTTTACAAGACTGAAAGTGATTATACATCAGGCTAACACCAGCTGCTTTTCAGACGGGTTTCATTCTCTGCCATGACAATAGCAATACGCATTCAGTGTCATTCCAAATTCTCCAAGATAAGTGAACAATGTGGAATTGTGGATTTATTCTTTTCTCCCTGCATTTCAACATACTTTCAGTTCATGTCGAATCATGTTCATCATAAAGGGCTAGTACAATCTTTAATCAGCTATTTCCTCTAATGGAATGACATCATTCATTACCTGTGCGTAACGGTGCAGGGAACAGTCCCCAGACACCATTTATCCTGCACAAGTGGCCAAGCCGCTGTGTCTGATAGGCTAGTTAGTGTGCTGATGGGCCTTGGGGAAAAAAGGGCCTGATGCTGTCTGGCTCAGACAGACACCCATTAGGAAATCATCATTATAACAATCTTCTTTGAATCAGCCATCATCTCTTATGTATGAAATGATGGTCTGTTGATGTGGGAATGTATTGGGGGTGTGTGTGTGTGTCTTGTTGGCTGAGAGCATGTGGGTACGCTGAGAGTTGTGTGTAAAGCCAGTTTTCTGATCACGTACACTGTGTGTTTGTCACATACTGAGGGTGGGCTGGATAAAGGTCAAATCTCTAATAGCATAATGTCTCATTTCTAGATGATTATAGAGTCATTGTCATAGTCACCTCTCACCAACTGTCGGTGACTCTGTATGAGCCACTGGTGGTGGTGCTGTGTGTGTGATTATGTAGATTTGCACTGTAAACTGTGATCACTTCATTATCCTCACTTATCCATTCCAGCCTCTTTAAACTCAGTTGAAATGATCTGAATTGTAACAGTGTTTTAACTGTGTGCAAACCAAGGTGACACTGGTGGCGGGATGATATGATGAAAGTTGGGTTGACAGATGTATAGCAAATAAAGTGGAGTAAAAAGATAAGATGCCTACCTAAGTCATTGTCCAGCTCCTCTGTATGTACCCCTTCTGCTCAGCAGGATGGACACCACAGCACCACAGGATTATTGTTGAAGGGAGAGAAAAGGGGGGCAGAGTCAGTTAAATGCAATAACAACATATGGCCACTGGGTGGCAAGAGTTAATCAAAGCCAGAGCCCCAGCCTAATGTGAAGATCTGTGTTTACAAAAATCACAAAGCATGTTTCCACCAAATGACTGGATCTCTGTGTGTGGTTTGAGGCAACAATGGGATAGTGCTAGTGCAGAATTACATCCAACTTGGATGCTAATGACTAGCAAGGAATCATGTCATATATCAATTTTAATTATGGACATGTCAATATACTTTACTGGAGGAATATAAACATAAAAGCACAAATCATACGACCCATCACCTCATAAAAATACAGAATGCATATGTTTGCATGTCTGTATGTACGCATTTGTGGCTGGAATGTGTGTGTGTGTTAAACACCAATGAGCAGGCAGGACACCTCAGAGTAGGTCAGTGAGGGCATTACTTATTAGAACTAGATTATGATGGCGATGATGCAGTCAGTTCCTCAGAACTGTGGGACATCGCGCTCTGACAAACAGCTGAATGAAGGGGGCACAGCAGAGCAGTGCCACCCATTGACTGCTAACCATTTTCAGTGACCCAACACTGACACCTAAGGGCTGCTGGGGGAACCACTACTCAGGCGTTAACATTTTTAATAAAAAAAAAAACAAAAAAGACAACTTTGTCAAACTAGTATTTGGTGTTTTCCTGCCCATGTTTCATGAAGAAGAAAAACAACCTCAAATACAGCCTGACAAAACACCAAATCATATGTATCATATCTGCAAAGGGTGTAACAATTAGAGGATTTTTGTTACAATCTCATGGTAATCACGCTCTCATGTGGACGTACCATCATCTTCACATTCTTCCAGGGGTTTCTGAGGCTTGTCCAGGCACCGAGGGTCTATCCAGGAGGTGGTTTTTGTATTGTGGCTAAAAGGAACATACAAGAATAAAATTACCTGGAGGTATGATTCGAATGAAAAATGACATGACAACTCAGTCAAATAACATCAGTAACACTATTTGGTAAAGAGATGTTGGAGTCAGGGGTCGGATCCCCTCTGTTTATAATGTTAAGAAAAGTGAAGACTGGAAATCAGAGCCTTTATAACAATTAACAGCCCAAAGGAAACACACAGAACTCTAGTGTGATTTAAGTCAGGAATTGAGTCTGTTATAAATCACTGAATCTGGACTGAATGAAAAAACAGAATCCCATAAAAGTTATGGTACTTATTACAACCGTATTTTTACACTGTATTTTTAATCAATTAGAATCTAAGTCAAATGAACAACCATAATGGCATCTTGAGGTACTTACTCTATAAAGTAGACCTCTCCGTTCTCGGTGTAGGCCATCTCCCAGTTGTCAGGCAGAGGTCCCAGTGGGTCCTCCGGGGGAGGATGGCTCAGGTGAGAGTGTGTCTGCTGTGTGCTCTCCGTGGTGGCCGGTGGTGAGGGGGTTGTCCCAGCGTAGGACGGGTCACTCTGGCGGGGGGCGAAGGGGCGCACCGAGTGATGAATCTCGTCTAATTCACTAGAGTCTCCTGGGGGGGGGGGGGGGGGGGCATAAAAAAAAAGACAGCTTGGTGTTATTTTGCTAACAGGATGGCTGGTAACACTTTCAGGAACAGGAAAAGCAGCTGTGACAACAATTTGAGTGCCACAGGAAGTGCCTCGACAATTGATCAACCAAAAATGTTAACGAAAAATGGCTTTCGCAGAAACAATTGCTACACCACTGCTGCAATAGCTCCCTGGCTAATTTGATTTTCAGTGTAAGAGACATAGTACCACTAAACACAGGACACATTTTACCCACTCTTCTAACATGATGGACTGTGTTATATGAAGAGAAACATTAATTAGAGCAGGGAAAAATACAAGGGGAAGGGGTCAAAATTTTTAATTCATTGTCCACATCAATGAGAAGTCTTTTTTATCTCTGTAGTCCAAATACTTCCATTGAGTAGTTCAACAGTTTTTAGAAAGCCTCATCTTGCCACCAGATACCCTTGCCTCAGTCCAAGGACTCAGTCCCAAAACTTATACATGTAGTTTTTGACTAAAATCACAGTTACACCACAGCAGAGTACATGCATTTATCCTACAGCTACAGAGTCAGTTACTTCAGTTAAGGCTGCTGAGTGGGCAGTTCACACCTAGAACCATGGCCACTGAAGTACTATCACCTAGCTTCCTGTTATTTCATTTTCACACTCACACTTGACTGGCACCCTAATAGCTCTCACAATCACAGACGGCAAATAAACAACTTTTGGTCCCACCTTCTGAAAAAACACATGGCAGAAACAGCTTTAGGGCTGAGTCAACCTCCTTACAATGCCTACTGACCTACTAACACACAAGAGGAAATATGGAAGAATGAGAGCAGTAAGTCATTTAATTCAAAATCATCACTAACAGAGCCACTTTTTAAAAAACAGCATTGATATTAGCATCATAATTCCAATTTTAATTAAATAAAAATTATTTCTGACTCACAAATATAAATAACCTACCAAATGCTGATAACACAATTAAAAATGATTTCAAATATGAAGGTTGCTCAGTCATCCAGTCTCTGCTGCTTGCAGCCAGATGGCACTATTCTACATTTCTGGACACATGGATACAGGCAGATGTAGTCAAACCCAGAGACCACTTACTCACCAATCAAAGAAGCTCTTGTGTTCTGCAGCCCCTCACCACACCAAAGTGCTCTCTTTCTCCACGTCCTTTGTGCTCTTTCTCCTACTCTTTCATTTTCCGAGCTTATCCTCCTTCACAAACCTCCCTTGCTTCTCTTTCGCTCTCTCTGTCCAGTCCTTTTCAGACTTGCCCAATTTAACCCTCTCCCGGGCACTCCCCCTTTCTCTTTAATTCCCCGTTACCTTGTTTCCACTTCTATCCCCTCCCACTTCATCCATCGCCACTCACATTCTCCTTTTCTTTCCTTCCACACAGAGCTGCAGAAACTAGGATTGCAGTGTTATACTCCAAACCAAATACAACACAGCATGTTCTCAGGCTGCTGTCGAAGGCGGCTCTGCGATCAGCTGCCTGTGTACTCACTGACTTCAGGTCTGTTTGTTTTTAAGGTGTCTACACCAACTGAAGGAGCATGTGAGTCATGATGTAACCTCCTCAAAACAAGGAGTTAACTTACAACTACAGCTTGTATATGAATAGACAGTAAACCAACAATAAGTGGGGTGCAGCCGGTGACATGACAGCTGCTGATTAGTTGCAGGCTAAACGGTGAGAAGGTGGAGAAACCTGAAAATGCAGACAAGCCATGTAACCGGCACACACTGTGTTTATCAGTGCCAAATGTGGTGCTTCAGTTTGGCTGTTGTCTAGGTGAGAGTGCCAAATTTAATTTAGTTTGGAGTGCCCTGCCAGCCTTGGGGCCTAGTCCGGCTCGCTATTTTGTATCCAAATAAATGAAAATTGTGTCTAAATCCATTTGAGACAGAACTTTGTTTACACTGGGCTTCAGAATGTGTTACAAATGCATCTTGAGTGACCACTTGTTATTGAATTTTGCCTCCCCACTCACGGAGTGAAACTGCTTAACAAACAAAATGAACATCTGTGCTCAAACATCTGGAGAAGAGGAATGTGCAGAGTGTTTGGTGCCTCAGCTCATACAGACTACAGACAATCGTCCAAAGTGATGGCATAGGTAAATCAACTGAGCCACTTTGGAAGGTTTAGCATTCATATTGCACTACACCATTGCATGGCCTGAATGACCAATTCATAATGCATCTTCAGTGTGTTTTAAATGCATTCACACCAGCATCAGAGCTGTCTGGCACAGCAGCAGATGATTGATTGATCTATCAATCAAAATATTTTCATATATTATATATGACATATATTGTTTCATTGATGTCAAAAACAGATACAAACACCCATCACATGAGAGAACAGTCCTATGTGATATCTTTAAGTTGCTTATTTTGCCATACCAGTTATCTCCTACCAAATTATATTTAGGTTAAGACCCCTATGACATCATCAGGGTTTTTTGACACAGTGCCCTCCAGAGCCACCAAAGACATTAGACAACTGTTTTCACAGGTTGAGCACTGTAAGACTCCATTAACAAAAACAGGAATCTGTCCTACTTGGTTAGTTGGCAACTTTCAGTGGTGGTAGAAGTATAAAGATCCTTAACATAAGTAAAAGTAAGAGACAATAACACATACAAATTAACTGATTGAGACAGCGGTATTCCAGCAGCTTCTGTGAACTCCTGTTTTCTGTGAAATTAAAATTCCTGTTTTTGTCAATGGAGTCTGGTGAGTGATATATAGGATAATGTTTTGGTTATCCTTTAAACAAATAAAGAAATTCTCAAAAATCTCTCTGTTGACTGATGAACTGATAATCTGTCCACCTGTGAAGAAATGGTCTCACTAGTCCTCACTAGTAACATTTGAAATTGAAAACAACACAAGTGCCATTTTAGCAGAGATGCACTTCCACATAGACCACATAAAAATCACACAAGAGGTCACTATATTCCACAGCTGCCATCCTCGCTTTTAAGAATTTTGTCAGGCATTTGGAGAAAATATCTGTGAAAAGTGACCTCCAACCAAATAAAAAGAGAATTTCCATACAGCCATCAGTCTCACCATCTCTAAACTCAGCTCTCGCTGCAACTGAAACCCGTGAAGGCACGCATCATTTCCACAATTTTCCGTCCACATACTCTGCCTTCATCTCCTCCCTCTTTGACCCCCTGTCCGCTGTACATACCTGTAAAGCTACTGTTCATGTCAGGGAGGTCCTCGTCGTCCTCCTGCTGCTGCTCTCCAGGCACTATTCCAGCATTGTGCATGTCATTGTAGGACTTGGTGCGTCGGGGAGTTGAGTGCTGCGAGCCCGGCAGGCTACTGCTGAGCCCGTCTGGCAGTGGGGCATCACCGCCGCTACCGCTACTGCTAATCACTTTCCCACCGGGGGGCTGCACCGGCGGCTTGGGCGTCCCATAATAGTTACCTAGGCAACAAAGAAGAAGGCAGGAAGGGGGGCATTAAAAAAACACAGAGAAAAGAAGGGCATCTTAGTAGGAGGACAAGAGAGGAGGGGTCAAAGGGTTGAGTGTGTGTGTCTGTGTGTGTGTTGGAGGGGGTTTAGTTATAGCCTTTGTATGCAAATAGAGAGGCTGGATTTGTCTGTGGGAGAATGTGAATCTCTGAAGCAAAACTAAACTTCTTAAGTTCGAAACTAAGACCACTTTGTTTTAACTTACGAAAAATGAATGAAAGTGTTACTCCAACAATATTTCACATCACTTTACACGATCATAACTAAAATAAGTTGATATTTTGTGGGTCAAAGTTGATGCACTGGGTTCCATACACCACCATGAATACTGTCTACCAAAAAAAATGTCTGAAGACATTTAGTGAAGCGGTGTGCAGCCAAATTGTTCTCCAAGTTAACAATTTCAAAGGGACGAGAACAAAACATGCAGAACTGACTTTTCTCAAACTGAGTCATTTTCATCCAAAGTAAGACCAGGCAAACCTGAAGAGACCGTACCATCAGAGAAGCAGAATATAAAGCCAACATCTTAATGAGACAGAATGCCATAAGCATCCAAAATATAAAGGCAACGGAAAAAAGAATGTTTTACTCCAGTTGGCAAAGCTACAATCAAAAGCTAAATTGGCAAAGTACCTCAAAATGTTTTCAAAAACATTCTTTTAACGTCAAAACCAGTCAAACTGTTTAGCATGGGTCTAAAGTGCCAACATTTGAAGGCCAAAACACAATCATATCATTGTATTCCTGGACCAAATGTAACATAATTTTACTGCTGAAGATGAGTTGATAGTTAACTCTACAGATGAGTTGCAGTTTGTGGTTTCAGTTCAGAGATCTCACAGCAGGACATGAAGCCTACAGTCAAACATTATGATAAATATTCAGGTATGAATTCATTTGTGATGCCACTGACCTTTTAACACAGATTCCAGTTTAAAGCTGGTAAAACATTCCTTACAGCAAACTTAGTGTCATTTTAGATCACAGAGTGAATTAAAACTGAGTAATAACTGAAATATATAGATTTTAGATCAGTGCGCCATTCCCTCTTAGTCTCTTTTTTAGTGACTATTCACAACTGCGAGCCATTGCTGCCTTTGGTGCTGAAGAAAACATTTTAACTGTGAGTCAAGCACACTTGACTTATCTGACAAAGCAGCAAATACAATTGGGAGCCCAGTTTTACCTACTTTGGTTTCAGCTTCCTTGTTATTTGTGGTGGTTGGCAGACAACAAACTGGTGCATGATAAATTGCCCCTTCTGATCTTTTGGATCATCCGGCTCCGCTCTATAATCCCAGCCTCAGAACCCACCTTAAAGTTTAGTTGGCTAGGAACTTGGCAGCCTGCTTTTGTCAAATAAGGTGTCACAAAACTAGCTTGTTAAAAGCAAGGCCTTTAGCTTTAGTTCCTGAGTTCTGCACACAGTGGAAGTGAGCAAGCTAGTTGTTAGTCAGAAGTCCATTGGCTTTGTTTGCTTCTCTTAGCCCGCTGTCGGAGGGAAATCCATTGTTATGGAACGCTGAACAAGCTAAGTGGACAGAGCAGACACTTATTTAAACATTACCTGACTGAATGGAGGTGCTATTGTACATGGTAGTGTTGCTGTTTTACAGTCCTTCCAGTGTGTCAGTAGTGACTTTAGTTTATCAGCAAAGCAGAAGTGTATGTGACACATAATTCGTGCCACATGCCATGATGACTCAACCTTTGGTATCAACATGCCTAAAATAATTGTAACGTAATGTGTGTGTGACCTATACAAAACAAATCAACCAGACACAAACCGTGGCTAAAGACAATTCCCTAGGTACTCAATATATCTCAACATCTACTACATCAATATATCATGAATTTACCTTTGTGATGCTGTTTACATGAAAGAAAAAGATTTTCAGGGCAACTTTTTCAACTTTCAAGCAAACTTTCTTTGTGCTGTTCTTCAGCTTTACTTGTCTGCTTCAGCTCGTGTTTTCCAATATGTCCGAGAGCTTCTTTCAACACCCCCCTGAGAGAGGAGGTAAACATGTGGCTCTGGGCTATCTGACCTACATTTATGGTGAGGGCAAAACCAGCAGCATACCAAAGAGCAAGAGAAATTGAATTTTTCCATTTGAGAAAGAGGACAACATGTCTTCTTGTGATGTATCTTGTGATGTATCGAGGGGCTCATCTGATGAGACATTAACGCAAATAAATTTCTTACAGTAGGACTGCGTGAATGTCGATGCAAAGGACAAAGCATGTTCTCAGTGACTGAGAGGGACTGACATTACATCCTGACAGTGGTGGGCATGTTCTGAGTGCCGGCTGGATGCGGAGTGAGGATATGGTTCCCTCCTGCTGTGCCCACAGATGCACCTGTACAGAAGTAGGCTGATTGGCCTGGACAGGGACACAACATGCCTGCCTGCAGACAGCGTAACATGGGTGGGCAAGTTTAAGCGCTGGCTGGAGGCACAATGGGGCTCGGTTATTTCTTTCTGCTGTACAAGCTGGCACACCTGTCCTGACTCCAGTTAAACGCTATTCAACAATTTGAACATGCTCACTAATTGACAAGCAGAGAGATACGAATGGTGTCATACTGAGAACTTGAACGCACGGTTACTGGAGGCATCCAGTATATTTATGCTGAAGGATTGTGTGTTCTTTTGAATGATATGAGAGCAAGTAAGGGATTAGATCAACGGTTCAATTGTGATCCTCCTTTGATATCTGGAAACTTATAGGAAACCTTATAGTCTATTGTTATATTTCCTTATAGCTTTACTGGTAACATGTCAACAAATGTCACATTCTCTATGTTGGGTCAATTATTCATGAAAATAACAAAATGGACAAACAAACTACAAAAATGGGTTCTGTAACACAAGGTAGGGAACAGTATTTTAAGTGCATTTTCCTATTAATACCTGTTAATATGTAGACAAATTCATACCTGCCTAAAAATAGACAAACAGGTATATCCACAACAATTGGTTCAGCCACAAAAGGATTTCTACTTTTCCCTCAGGTATGAGGCATCTGTACAGGTCTGTTTTTATAGGAGAAGTCACCCACATTGTGTGCAGCTTAAATATTTGATTTACACTTACCTTCATATGTTCCTATCTCCAACAGGGTCCCAATTTTCCTCCACCCAGGAAGTCCCACTGAGTAGCAGTCCACACCACTGACTTCTCCTTCACGTGGGGCGCGGGTTGTACCTGGATGATGAGAGACAGAACAGGAAATGTATAAACTCATTCTCTGTTCCTTTGTAGTACCATAAGCAAATAAGTTGTTTTATTTAAAATAAGATTTACCATAACAACCCTGACCTGTATAGCAGCCATATTTTTACATTACATATATAATATAAACACCAGAATTTCCAGGGTATGTTTTGGTCAAGACGTGGATGTACCATTTAGGAGATAGTCTTACAGCTAGACAACATATAATAATACTGGTAGATAAAATCACAACAAAGTGATAGGATCTCGAATGTTTATCACCCACACTAATAATAGTAGACTGTAACAGTGAGATGATCCATTGTTTGTTAACTTCCCTCACACTGGGGAGTGTGAGGTATTGTAGTAGCACTTAGTGGATCCCGCCATGTGATATGTCTGTGTGTGTGTTCATGTGTAAGGTTGGCGGTGGTGGTGGTGAATGTGTTGTTTGGCATGTAAATCATTGGAGATTCTAACACTTGTTGTTAATGGCTGCTGACAGTTGGCCAGCGTGGCATCAGTTGTTAGCTTTTACAGCACAGACAATGGCTAGATGACAACACTGCAAACCATTGCAAAAGTCACATCTTTTCTTTCTTTCAAATCATCTGCCCTGCCTCTTCTGTGATTTCAATTCATTTACTAACTCGCACCACACATTCCCCTATCGCCTGAAATGGTTCTTGTTCTTCATGAAAATCACTCTACCGCTTTTATTGGCATCCTACTAGAAAAATAAAATGGATTTGTCAGTTGTCAACAACCGGTTCAGTTTTTAGCATTTTCCTCATCTCGCCCATTCTGACATTCGTCTGTTCAGCGGTTTGTTTTGAACAGTAAACGTCTGTTGAGCACATCCTGTAATAAGTAGGGCCAGCGGTAGCGAGTAGCATTTTTCATGGTTATCTCTGATGCTTTTGAAGTTCGCAGAATCGTAAGGTGGGAAAATTAAACAAAACCCTAAAACAATGTGGTGCTTGAAATCATTAATATTTATTAATGTGCGTCAAAGTATGAATCGCTCGTCATTCCTGGATTATGTCCAATAGCCCCTGACGGGAACTTGCGGGAGTGTCCGGGAATTAAACGATACAGGGTTTAGCGCGTACACGTATTGCATTATGCCAACGCCCTGGTGCTGACACGGAAGAAACCGAATAAGTGGATTTAGCGGAAAGATTTGTAGTGTTCTGAATGCTCTCAGTAAATAGTAATGAATTATCAAAGGTATGGTAATATCTTTATGTTCATGGATATTTAGAACTCCATCGGAAAACCTGTTTTAGCAGTATCTTTCCGTATTGTTTGAAAGCCGCATTTTCTCTGATTCAACCATCATAATGTTTCTATAAGATGCGTGTTTTGGAGAATTTAACATTTATAAACCCTTTTAAGTCCTTTTATTAACATCGTGTTATCGTTTTCAACAGATGAATATTATCTGTGGTCAGATAGTAAATATAATGTGAGACGTCAGACGTTTTAGTTCAGAACAAAACAATTCACAGTCCAAATCTTTCGCACTGATTTACTATTTTAAAATGTCCTGTCACTTGCAAACCCATGTGATACGAGGCGTAGTTTGCATTATCGTTTTTATCGTTTCAACTGGGTCTTATCCCTTGTGTTTTGAAGATGATTTATGTCAAATAATAGGAATGTTTTCATAATTAATAGTATTGTCAGTAACAAAGTGCGGTGGTCCCATGGAGATTCGAGGAAATACAACTGACAGATGTATGGCATAATGTGCCTGGCAATCACGGTTGTAAGATTTTGAAGTAATATTTTAAACTGCTGATGAAGAGCAAGCGCATGGAGCGACAAAATGAATAAAGAACAATCTGTTGATGATCCTCCGTGGATTCATTCCAAAAATATGCTTAATAGCACCATTTCCTTACGTGAGCTACCCTGATAATTGCATGTATAGAACACAAGGTGTCTCTGTACACCAGAGCAATTGAGGCAGCGTTGGTGAAGCACGATAATACAAGGAAGGATTATTCCCTTTGGTGGCTGAATTGATCACCATAACTGCTAATCAATTCAAACGGTCAGCCCAGGAGCAGAGCCAACACGCAGTCTGTCACTGTCAGGAAAGTGGTGAACTGCAACCTGCTCGCCGCAATGCCCTGCAATTAAGTGAATTTACACATCGTCCTGTTCGGAGGAAGAACGCGGGATGTCATCTTCATCACTTTTAATTGATGTATATGTTTCTTCTGACGAGTCTCCGACGGTAGGTCACGACCCAGCTGAGAAATTCCTGACCCTTTGCTCAAGAGCGATGTTAATTTGTTCAATCATTTGGCTAGGGAAAGCGATGTTATGGGCTATTGTTGTTCTGCGGGTTTGTCTTCGTTGACATGGGAGGTTGCCCTGCAGTCCAGTGTCGCTGATTTGTATTGTTCAGTTGTTTTGATAAGTTGATGCAGATCAATTAATACGATACCGCGCTCATAATTGATTACCGATGGTTTGATGCCCCACGCACGTTGTATATGTAGATGATAATCATTATCACTTTACGGGTCCTTTTCCGGTGAAAAAAGGTACCAAAAACATCGTCGTGAGTAGGAACCGTAA
>BRZM01003319.1:110966-133966 GCA_033238685.1 Lates japonicus
GTAATATAATGGCTTATACTAGTTTTAATGCATTTTATAGATCATACGCAATGGCAAGCAGAATATGGTCAGAGGTAATACAGCTGCAACACTGCAGAGAGTAACGGCAAGACTGAAAGATCCAAGAGCCTGCCCCAGCCGAGAGCAGAGATGAAACATTGTTTATTTAATTTCATTGCAGGTCTCTTTGCTTTGTCCCTTCCAGACACCACCCAGTGCGTGAAATGTACATGCGCCCACGCCCGCTATCAATGAACCTGACGGTGGATACCTGTGTGACTGCCTCCCGGATGCGGACGGGGCCAAACTGTACACTGCGGAGCATGAAAGGAAAATGATAAAACAAAATGACAGAAAAGGAGGAGAGGGTAGATTCTGGCAGGCGGAACACGACAATCATAGGATTACAGGTTAAAACAGCACCCTGCCGTCGCCAGAGCTGAGATCGTTTTACCCGAATCCAGTTCAGTCATCCGTCAATATCACTGAAATACACTTTAAAAAATGAATATCAACTAATAAGAGATCAGGTAGTGTGGTTCGCTTAATTATTATCTCCTGGTTACATTTTGCTGCGCGGCAGACGCAACCGCGACCCGCAAGCCCACATCACGGTCTAACCAACGGCCAGACGCATGAAAGCGCCGGTTCGTTCGTTTTCACTTTAATTGTAGGTTTTATAGCGGTTCTGTCCTGTGTGAGAGGCATTATGGTAGTAAGCTTGCTTTCTGGCTTTAGGGAATATAGCTGGTCAGGGTTTGTGTTCTGGCGGACAGAGGTGAGAGTCTCAGCTCTGTCCGTCTAATTTGCCTGCTGGTTTCTGGCACGCCGCCAGGCCGCACCCACCTGCCCTCATTGTCCTTTACATCAGAAGAAGAATACCCTCTGTGGCCATTCCATCATCTGTGTGGGTGAAGATGAACGTAATACGTTAATGCATGAACTCTGAACCCAGAGACCACTGCTGTTTTCCCACTCTACAATCACTGGCTGTCTCCACTGGCACACAGCATGGGCACACTCACTGCAATTTGAGACCCAGGTGTCAGTAGTCCAGATGCCAGGTCCACCTATTTCTCTGGGGAAATACGCTGCAAATAGGTCTAGTCCCCGAGGCGCAGCGCCTCTGGGTTCTGGAGGCAGAGGCGCATGCTGAGAGGGACAAGATGCACTCAGACTGTCCCAGGGATACTGGTGGTAAATCTTCTGTGGAGGCTGGACAACACTGAGCCCACATTGCCTGGCCGCAGTTAACGGCCACGCAAACGAAGGACAAAATGAATGATTAACAAAACACCAAAAAGAGTGACACACAATAAGTACAAAATGAGCAAATTGATTAGGACTTAAAATGGCATAAGATTTGGTTGAAATTTGAATAATTATTAGGCACATTTATACAAACTATCCCAACATGAACTTGACGCACAGAATAAGAAGTTTCGTCTTCCTGTCGGCGTAAAACAAAGAATGTGCAAGAGCTGACATCGCAGGCCAGACGACAGGTTTTATAGCGCACCGGCGCGAACAGCACCGCGTGATCGGCACCCATCACTGGAAAACAGCGACCGTGAACACGCTGTGTCGGAGCAGAAGCAGCATCAAAACCCACCTGGTGTCTATTTCATTAATGATATTGAATACAGGATCGAAAAACTGTGACCCCGAAGGAAATTCGTTCACAATAGTTTCATTTTATTTCAGATCGTGTCGACCTATGAACCCCAACCCCCGCGCAGAGGGGGTATTCTGCGCCGCGCACAGAAGGATGGTATATGTACGGTCTGAGGGTTACTATGTAACGAAAGTGCACAAGCTCAAAAAGTCCCTGCATTATCAACACTGTCCAGGTAAGAAAAATATACATGTGTGTCTAAAATGTACAAAATTGTTGTGAGCTCCAGTCTAACCTCTCTGCCTCCGCCCGCAGGTGCCATGTCGGACACACGCTACATGGAGGCATCAGCTTCTACATGATCCCAGGCATTCAGTGTTAGTGACGGTCTGGCGGCCGCGGCTGCGCTCGCGCTTTCATCCTTCCCACCTCCATCGAAGCTGAAAAAGCAGCAGGTCCCCACAGGAAGAAGGTATCAACAACCAGAGGGAGTTTGTCACCTCATCAGAAACGCTGGACCGTCTCTGCCTCCTTCCCCTGCTGCCCCGCAGCCTCCAGCCCCTGCCCCTGTCTCACGCCATACGAGGAGATTAACTGACCTTCACCTTCCCCTGCACCTCACACCTCCTCGCTGCACAGCCCGCCCACGCCCCAAACTGACATTTCAAACCGGACAGGGAGAAGTTGAACTGCCTACCACATGACAACCAGGCAACTGAGGTCTGACTCCTTGAACTTTTGGGCGCCTGAGATATTTTTTAATTTTATTTTATGCTCGTAATTTTGCTCACAGGACCCTGCATTCAACTACTGCCACTATATCACAGTTGCAGATATGAAAATGTGGGCAACCCTATGACCTTTTATGCGCTTCAGATGGCAGATCGGCAAACACCTGAGGAGCAAAATATAAGAAGAGGGTCAAAAGTCTTACTGTGTTGACTTTGAGCCCATTTGAAGACTGTGAGAAGTAGTGGGTATGATGTTAATTTATGATTAAAGACATGCCTTGATGCCTTGGAGAGTACTGTCAAGAGGAAGTAGAGGATCAGCCCTGTGCAGGAGCCTCTCTCAACATGTTTCCAGTCCACGACGCCATCTGATCAGTGTTCAGACCTTTAGGTTTCAGACTGAACTCTGACAGAAGGAGCGGACGCTCATTTAACACTCAGTGTGTTTCTGTGTCTGGTCGTTCATAAAGTGTGTGTGAGAGTGAAAGCAAAGAGAGAGTGTATATTATGAGTGTATGTGAGGGAAAAAGGAAGGACAGTATGATTTTACTTTAAGCGAAGAAAACAAAATGATATACTTGTCAAAAGAGAGTGCATACCCTGAAGGTTTTAAGCGTCTGAAAATTGTTTTAAGACTATACACTGTTGCTCGCATCGCCTCTGTAATACTACAGTTTGTCAAAGATGCGATTTTTTCATACCTGTAAAATAGCTTTTTGTACATAAATATATTGTACATATTGACGCCTCCTTGTACTGTGGTTTGGTCTGAGTATCTCAGACATTTTTGCTCTGTTTGTCCCATTTACCTTTGCATTTGGAACAAATTGCAGTACATGTGGACTGTAATAAAGGTGCATTTACCAACCTATTTTATTTTTAGTGCCTATAATCATTCACCAGTGTTAGTCATTGTTGCTGCTAGAGGGAGGTGTCAACACTGCCAGAGTACTAACAACTTATGCTCTTAAAGCTTCTCACCTTTATGTGTGTACATAAGCTACTACTTATTAATATCATCGTCAGAGATCCAGGCAAATGGGTCCTCTGAAGTTCTCTTTGCTGCATATTTATTAGTTTATTACAGCCCTCAGATGCCACATTCAACTTCTTTAGCTTTCTGAAGTCTGGAAGTGCTCACAGCACGTCCATTCATAACTTTTGTAATTTGCTCCAAGCAGTGTTCAAACTTATTTTAAAAAATCTCACAGGTCCCATATGGAGACACCAAATGGTGTCAAAATTTATAAAAATGTGTAAATTATGTATAAGACATATAGAATATTCCTCATTTTATGAAATGTTGCAGCCATAATAAACATTTTTTAAAGTTTTGAATATTTCTTCACTGTAATGGGGCTTATAATCTGTAATGGCTAAAGAAAAACTGCTCTCCGCTTCTCAGGAGGAGCAAATATTGCTCCATTATACAGCTTTAAAAGAATAAATAATAGATACAGAGTGAGATTTTTTCACTTTTGTAGAAATTTTAAAGAGGTAGGAAGAGAAAAACATTGATAATGAATAGATGAATAAAAAATGATGTAAAATTACTAACAAGGGCCAGAACAGAGTAATGTTTTTCTTACCCTTCTACACAGAGTGCACTTTTAGGACCCTGCTTCTTTCATATCACTGTCGCAAACGCTCAAAGGGAAGATGGTTTCATCAATAGCTAACATGGCTCACAGCCACTTCAGTGGGTCAGTGGGTCGCACCGGCTACACAAGGTCTCTCTCTCTCCGCCTCTCTTTCTCTGTCTCTCTCTCTGACACATTCACAAACAATGATGCTGGACAGTGCCAGGAAAAATGGAAAACCATCCGACTGACCTCAGTCTTCCCAGAAACCACTGCGTGGTGAGGCGTGGAACTTGTCTGCGTTGTAAAGTTGGTAAAATTTACAGTAAGTTATGCGTGAGAGAGTAGTAGGCTTGATGAGCTACATGCTACAAATTAAAACTACTTGAATACCACATTATAACGCCTAAGCAGTGTAATCAGAACTATTAACCTGAGTTCTACTTTTGGTTTAACAAAAGTTAAAACATGTCAAGTCAAAATAAACAATAGAAAATAGAACATTTCTCTGGCAGCGTGGCTGTATGTAAGTGCAAAGCTATTGGTGTACATGCATCCAGGCTGACGTTAAATGATAAATTTGTGGTAAAATGACAGTGAAAGGAAGGGTCGTAGTGGGGTTTCGGGGCAGTAAAGGGACTGTAAGGTCAACAGCAGCGACAGTTAAAAGGATGTCGGATGTTAAGGCTGCACCTTGACCTGTGCAAATGGAAGGCTGGAATGAACACAGACTTCCTGTCACCCTGGGTAAGAAGGAAATGTAGGAAATAGTTTACACACACACACACACACACACCTCTACTACGGTATAGGAACTCTACACCTGCTGTGAGGCCCAGATGTCAGACCACTGCTTCCAGATTAGAAAGTTTACATTCAGCTGATATAGCTGCTGCCTCAGTCCAAAGACTTTGATGCCTTAATACACGTATTAAAAATATGTTGCATTCAGCCTGGTTTCGCTATTATCCGCAAGTTTGTTCCCTTCAACTTTGATGTCTCAGCTCAAGGCTAAACTTCATACCATGAGTGAGGAAGAGATATTCAAAATCATTTAGTTAAGTAAACATAATAACTACATAAAATATTTCTATTATATGTAAAGTCTTGCATTCAAAATTTGGACTTAAGTTGAATCATTACAGTATAATCAGAAAAATTAAAGTATTAAAAGTAAAAGATTCTATGCAGTAAAACTAGATTGCCCTACTGCTATATATATGTAGTATGTATGTACAAGTGACACTTAATGTTGTAGTTGGTTAAGGTAGAGCTAATTAGCCTTTTCATATACTGTGGGATTGGTAATGATCTCTATATCTTGATGTTTGTTTGTAAAATTAATCAAATTCAACATGTATAGAGTCTACAGCTGTCAGATAAACGAAAGAGATGTAGATGTAGTAGAGGTATGTTGGTAGCATAAAAATTAAAATACAAAGCACCTCAAATTTGTGCTTAAGCTCAGCACTTGAGTGAATGCACTGATTACTTTCCACCACTGTTTTTATATTTGCTCATCTTGAAACAGAAGCTTGAAGACAAAACTTTCTGTGCCTGTCCCTGTGCTGACTCTCCTGACAGGCAGTGGATAACAGTACAAATATATGGCAATCTGGGGTTTAAGCAGTGATTGACTTGTCAATGGGATCAGAGTTTCAACATTTATACAGGCCTGTAGTACAAAATATACTGTTATAAAGACATCCTGCTTTGTGGGGGCCTGTTAGCGTTCATAAACGGCTTTGAGATGCAGTTATCAAATTCAGTTCACTTTATTTCACCAGGATAATTTCAAAAGTAAGGTGGACCCAAAGTAATGGATTGTTTATATTGTCCTGCAGGGACATCTTAGGCCATATTGCTGCCATGTTTGTCAGTGTGTTGAGTAATTAACAGAAACCTCTGACATATAGTAGTATACTTACCACGGGAGAACCAACAATTATTTTCAATGTCAATAGATATGATAATTTTATCTAATAACTGAATGCTTGTTCAGTGAATACATTTTCAGAAAGTGAAATGCCCATTGCCATCTCTAAAAACCCAAGTGAATACACATTCAGTTTGTTGTTGTTTGACCAACTCTGTCATAACTGAGAAAATTAATGAATCGTTACAGCTTTTAAAGCACTGGCTGGTTTCTGGGTGGTGTATGGTGGCGCCTGGGCCTTGTACCGGGTTTATCTGGCCATTCATGACTGCTTTATCTGTTGATCAGAGTGGGATAGCCTGTGGAAAGAAAACTGTTCATCTGTTTCTGGTTGTTTTGGTGTGCATTGTTCCGCAGCATCTACCAGAGAAGAAATATGTCCGTTTTTACGCTTTGCAAGTTTATAAAAAGGTCAAACTGGCGTATTATAACCTGTGCGCCAGAGACTGACACACATGCGGCGTTTTTGCATAGTCTATGAGGAAAAGGCGTAAGCGCCCCTCACAGGCACAGGTCTGCACAGACCAGTAGTTTGTAAACGGAGGGAGAAGGAGGCGTGTGACGCTCCAACACCATCGCCTTTACCCAACTGGAAATACCTCAGTGTGTGTCGGTGGTCAACAAAACAGGTACACAGATACGAAACGGATACTTAACAAAGCCATGTGGTTGCATTTCATGTTTTCTGGTGTTAATGTGGTTGTTGCTCACGCGTTGTTCCCTAACGTCCCTGCAGACTAGTTAAGCTGTTGCTAGGCTAGGCTAGGCTAGCTGTAATGCTATACAACAGCAGCATAGCGTTATATAGGCCCAGGCCATGCGCAACCACAGGCTGATGCATGCCAAGAAACCTCGATAACTTTGACAATATTTATTTCACATCCTGTTCGACCCTGTAAACGATAGCAGGGAGGCACAAATGACTGTATTAAATGGATACAATTATAGATAAACAGAGCTGTGTATTGTCGTCAACGTTGATATATTATAGATAGCGTTAGCTTTTAGCCCAGGTGGCTTGGTTAAGGTTGTACTAAACACACACGTAATGACAGGATAAGATCAGCATAATATTTAGTAACAACAATCCACAGTTTTCCAGCCCAGTCATAAGTTGTGGATGTTACAATAGTAAACCACCAGTTTGAGAAATTAATCACAAATATTAAAAAACGTCCCAAACTATTGGCAGTAAAATGCAAAACGCAGCAGCTTTTATTTTTGTTTGCAATTTGTTGGATTGAATGTCACTTTTCTCTGCAGCACCAAATTGTATTTGTTACAGTCAGGTTTGTCAGACAAGAGTGTCTAAAACCATCGATTTATTTATAAACAGTCAAGTTTAAAAATAATCCATGTAATTATAGCTGACCAATAAGGAAAGAGTAGCACTAAGGCTATGCATATAACAAAAAAAAGGTTCTTTGATATCAACAATATGTCGTCAAATCTGTAACAAAAGGAAAATCGCCTGAAGTTGCTCAAAGTTTATTACACTGACTTTATATTTCCAAGAAGTGAATGTGTACCGAAGCCAGAGATGTTGATGATGATTTTAGTATTTTAAATATTAGAGAAGAGACAAAATTGAATGAACGGATGAAGTTTTTTATTTCACATCACAACATGAAAATGGTCCAACTCAGAAAGAATTACGTGACACGCAATAATATGACATTTAAAACAATAACTCCTGACAGCTGACAAATAAAAACCTGCTTTTATTTTGTTTTCATATTTCCAATGTCTCTCCTAAGAAAGTACTCTTTTAGTTTTAATAACTCAACCTCTTTATTGAGTTATAAATAATAAAGGAATCATACCAACAAAGTGCATTCACTTCAATTCCAAAGTCAGCACTGACAAAGCAGATCATGTTCCAGATTAACTTTCACGTCATTTTAGATCTAAACTCAGTTTGATTAAACCAAATGTTTTTAGTTTTGACTTAGTGACTCTGACATTAATTCTGATTTATTGCTAAAATGAAGTGTTATCTGCGCCAGTGAAATTATGTGTCACATTTTTGTGCTTCAAGTGGGTGAAACTGTAACTGAGCTCTTGGCATTGGGTTTTCAGGTGGCTGTTGTGTTTTAATGTACCTCTCACATCATTGTATGCTTTCTTTTCCTCTTCCATCCTGTCTTTGCCTTCAGGAAGCCGTGCTCACCGCTACTTACACCCCAGCGGAGCTGGCCATGTGTGGCAGGAGGCCCAGAACATGAGCGCAAGCTCCCGTGGCATGATGGTAGACTATGTTTATAAGCAGGCTACCGGCGAATATCACGAGAAGATAGTAAGAGACTTTTGTCACCTAGCTGAGCAACGTGATGCAGAGATTTAATATTATTTCTACACTGAAGCTCTGTGGCAGGAAGTTTTTCCCAAATCAGATTGTTCAGTTCGCTGTGCTGTCTGGGCTTTCTATTTCTGACTGTTTTTGTTCGCTGTTTAAATGGGGGTCTAATTTAGACCTGAAATGACAGATGAATACCTCAGACCTCACAACAGCATTTGAACAAAGAAAGATTTCAGGAGCCAAATTTGGCCTCACTTCACAAGACACTGTAAAGTACCAACCACATGCATAGCCTAAATTATCTTTCTGGTTTGAGTAGACGCAGCGTTAATTAAAGAGCAAAGGATGCAAAGGATAATAATATTTTCACTATTTGTTGATTATAAGATGCCATGTATTGTCCCTCTGACTGCCTCATTTGTTTTCTTTTGACAGAAAAAAAGATCCAGCTCAGTTTCTCCAGGTGCATTTTGTTATTATAAGATTCATCTAGATCCTGCTGTGGCGCTGGCTGCAGAGAGCCCCATCAACATGTAAGGAAACACACACAGTCACCACACTTTATTAGAACATTTCGTTTATTTGTGAATTATTCGACCAGTTCAGGAGCCATTAATGTTCACATCAAATACAAGAATGGAAGAAATGTGATCTCAGTGACTTTGACTGTTGTATTGCTGTTGGAAAGCAGATGGGCCGTTTCAGTATTTGAAACTGCTGAGTGGTGAAAAACAGCATCCAGTGAGCTGCAGCTCTGAATGAATACCTTGGAGGTCAGAGGAGGATGGCCAGTGGTCTCCTCACTCACCAGATCTGAATCCAACCCAGTACCTTTGATATGTAAAAGAGGAGATTAGCAGCTTTGAATGTGCAGCTGACAAATCTGCAGAATTATGTGATGACAAGTCTCAACATCTTGTGTAATCCATGCCATGAAGAACAGAGGCTGTTTTGAAAGCAAAGGAGACCCATACAGTAGTAGTATGGTGTTTCTAATTTAGTGCGCAGAGTTTACAGTAGACATCATACACACCACACATGCACAGTACTGGTGGACTACGAGTTTATAACATGTTTCTTTTCTCTTGCTTTGTCTAAAGGATGCCATGGCAAGGAGACGCCAACATGATTGACAGGTTTGGTGGAGGGCTCACCTGACCACATCCCCACCTCCACTGCTCAGATACACCTAAGTCTTCACATTACCTAGAGTCATCCAACTCCAGCAGAAGAGTATATAGAATACTTAATAATTAATTTTATGTTATGATTGTACATATGAAATTGTTGTATATCCATGTGCTCCACAGATTATTATACATGTTTGCATTTAAGGAGAACAAAAGTCATATCTTAAGGTTCAATACCACGACGATGTTTTTTTTTGGTACCTTTACCGGAAAGGGACCCGTAAAGGATAATGATTATCATCTACATATCACAACGTGCGTGGAGTGCCATCAAACCACGTCAACAATCAATTATGACGCAGGTATCGTATTAATTGATCTGCATCAACTCAACGTAAAACAACTTCAGACAATACAAATCAGCGACACTGAATACGGGGCAACCTCATGTCAACGAAGAACAGAACCTGCAGAACAACAACCCGCAACATCCGCTTTCCTAACCAAATGATTGAACAAATTAACATCGTTTTGAGCAAAAGGGTCCGGGAATTTCTCGCCTGGGTCATTGAAGCTCGCCGTCGGAGACTAATGTCAGAAAAGAGAGCATATACATCAATTAAAAGTGATGAAGAATGAAATATCCTGTCTTCCGAACAGGATGATATTGTAAATTCACTTAATTACGAGGGCATTGCAGTAATTGAGTTGCAGTTTTACCATTTCCTGACAGTGACAGACTGCGTGTTGGCTCTGGTCACAGACTAAATAGTTTGAATGATTAGCAGTTGGCGGTGACTAGTCAACCACCAGAACAATCATATTATTATCGTGTCACCAACGCTGCCTCAATTGCCTGAATGCTTCCAGAGACACCTTGTTCTATATGCAATTACAAATATCAGGTAACTCATAAATGGAAGCATATTTTTACACGAATCAGATCCACGGAGGGATCATCAGCAGATTGTTCTTTATTCATTTTGTCGCTCCATGCGCTTGCTCTTCATCTAGCGGTTAAAATATTATTTCAAATCTTTCTTGTATGAAGATTTTGAGCACGTTGGCCTGGTACAGATCTGTCGCTGTATTTCCCTCCAGAACAACGCCAGCAGGACCGCACTTTGTTACGCAACCAATACTATTATGAAAACATTCCTAATATTTGACATAAATCATCAACAAAAACACATGAGGTCAGACCAGATTGAAATGATAAAAACGATAATGCAAACTACGCGCCTCGTATCACATGGAAGGTTTTACCAATGGCTCAGGTTGCCATTTTAAAGAAATATTCGATCAAGTGCGAAAAGATTTAGACTGTGAATTACTTGTCTTGAACTAAAACGTCACAACGTCTCACATTATATTTACTATCTAGCCACAGATATTCATATCGTGTTAGAAAACGATAACACCGTGTTAATAAAAAGGACTTAAAAGGTTGTAAATGTTAAATTCTCAAGAAACACGCATCTTATAGAAACGTCTCATGATAGGTTGAAATCAAGAGAAATCATATTTCAAAGAATAATACAGGGAAAATCTTGCTAAAGCAGGAGTTTCTTCTTGATTTTAAGCCATAAATATTCATGAACATAAAAGATATTACTATACCTTTGATAATTCATTACTATTTACTGAGAGCATTCAGAACACTACACAAATCTTTCCACGCTAAATCATAACGTCCGGTTTCTTCCGTGTCAGCACCGGGGCGTTGCATAATGCAACATGTACGCGCTTAAACCCTGTGTGCACTGTTTTAATTATTCCCGGACACTCCGCAGAGAAGTTCCCGTCAGGGCTGTGGGACATAGTTAATCCGGGAAGCAATGACGATTCATCGCACCTGAGGCACATTAATAAATATTAACAATATGAAATTTCAACTCATTGTTTAGGGTTTGTTTAATTTTCTACATTATACGATTCTGCGAACTTCAAAAGTACCGGGAATAACACCATGAAATGCTACTCGTTACTGCGCTGGCCCTGCTTATTACAGGATGTGCTCAACAGACGTTTACTGTTCAAACAACAAACCGGCAGCAGTAGCAGCACCAAGGAAACCATCACCCATCATTTCTTCGTTTCTGAATTGCAGAAGAAAACTGTCGATGCAGCCAAAATTTGTATAAGTGCAGGAAAATGAAGAAGAACAGAAACCCAGCAAACATTCGTAAATGGATTGCTCGGTTTATTACTTTAGGCATTTATACTCCGCTGGAAGCGCGTGTGTATTGCTCACATTGCATGAGTTGCCCATATGGGCAACCCTATCTGCACTGCTCATTAATATACTTCTGGGTTCCTTCCAGTTGTTTTTGCATAGTGATCAGCCTCTCTCTGAGGGTGAAATAATCCCGTTCAGCGGTGTTCGCCAGTCGGGGAGGCTGTATTATCCACGCCGGAGGCGGTGGTGGCTCACGCACTGATCGACAGACTGCTTTGATGCAACCGACGACGACCAGCGGCAACATCATCACGCAGAGCATCATTTTCAGCTTTAGCATCAGCTAACTCCTTCGTGTATTTTGCATCGAGCGCAGCAACATCACGCTGACGCATCTGGGCCGCCAGCACTGCTGCGTTCGCCAGCTTCAGTTCTTCTGGCATTTTTGTCGCGCTGGGCTTTGTAGGTATGGCGTTATCACGGTAATGATTAACAGCCCATGACAGGCAGACGATGATGCAGATAACCAGAGCGGAGATAATCGCGGTGACTCTGCTCATACATCAATCTCTCTGACCGTTCCGCCCGCTTTGAATTTTGCAATCAGGCTGTCAGCCTTATGCTCGAACTGACCATAACCAGCGCCCGGCAGTGAAGCCCAGATATTGCTGCAACGGTCGATTGCCTGACGGATATCACCACGATCAATCGCAGGTAAAGCGCCACGCCCTTAATCTGCTGCAATGCCACAGCGTCCTGACTCGGAGAGAAGTCTTTCAGGCCAAGCTGCTTGCGGTAGGCAATCCCACCAACGGGAAA
This sequence comes from Lates japonicus, assembly GCA_033238685.1. NCBI lineage: Eukaryota > Metazoa > Chordata > Actinopteri > Centropomidae > Lates > Lates japonicus. The sequence continues at coordinate 123,256 of BRZM01003319.1, forward strand.
GAAGCCGGTAGCGTCCGCGCCTGTTGGATTTGAGTTTTGGGTTTAGCGACAAGTTTAAGAGGGTGATCGGAGTAATCAGCAAATAGCTCTCCGCCCACAATGACGTCATAACCATGATTTCTGGCTTTCTGACGTCCGTTATCAGTTCCTCCGACCACGCCAGCATATCGAGGAACGCCTTACGCTGATTATTGATTTCACCATCTCTACTTCCGGCTTTTACAGCGAAGCGTTTGATAAGCGAACCAATCGAGTCAGTACCGATGTAGCCGATAAATACGCCTGCTATATAAGCGAGATTGCTACTTAGTCCGGCGAAGTCGAGAAGGTCACGAATGAACTAGGCGATAATGGCGCACATCGTTGCGTCGATTACTGTTTTTGTAAACGCACCGCCATTATATCTGCCGCGAAGGTACGCTACTGTAAATGCAAGGATTGCCTCTGATGTTTGTTCCTTTTACGCAGAATGGCGGCCAACAGGTCATGTTTTTTCTGGCATCTGCTGTCTTACTCTCAATAAGGGGGATTTGCCCTATTTAATTAGGAATAAGGTCGATTACCGATAGACAAATCCAGGCTACTGTGTTTAGTAATCAGATTTGTTCAAAATTAGCATGCACGGGCAAATGGCAGGAGGTTGTAGCGCAAAACCAAAAAATTCCAAAAGCGACTAACAAAATTGATAATCTGATGCAAAATTAATAACTGAATTAATTTAGAATAGAGGAGCTATCAATTTAATCACTAAGAAATAACCAATATCCTCAACACAGTGTGATGCATTTGACCTAGTGAATGTTGTTACAAGCCATATTAAGCAAAACCCTTTAACACACACACACACACACACACATACTCTGATAAGCCTGAAACAGCTTGAGTGTCTACACAGATAGGACTCATGTACCAATTTTACTCCACATTTGCACCACCATTCATGCCTGCATATGTCCATTTGAGGCTGAATGCGTGTATTGTGCCATGTGCTGTGTGTGAGTGTGCCCACTGCCTGGGAAGTTACCCACAGTGTCCTGACGCCATAGCACGATGAGCAAGATGAAGCCCAGTGAACCATGGGAAGGGCTTTGTGTGTGTTAGAGAGGGCGAGAGTTAGAGGGCGATAATTTTGTGTGTAACTGGGTGAACACACTCGTACACACAAACAAAAGAATGAGCAGAATCTGCTTGCACACGTGCGCACAGACACACTCTCGCACACATTCATCACTCTCTAAAACACCAGAGTATTACAACAGAGGCTCAGGTTGGAGCGGGCCCAGGTCCGAGGACTAGGCCTCCAGTTTACAGCCTTAATCCACGGGGTGATGACGACACACTGACAGGCAGACACACCTCCTTCTCTGCTTTCACCCAGCCTCTGCTTTGACTGTGTCACAGCCGTCAAAGCAGTGCTTCTTAAGAAAGAAAAACACCTGCTTTTGTTTGTGTGACTGATGGTATATAACACAAAATCATTACAAAAGTCTGTCTTTTGGCAAGAGGTAGACCTTCATATCTAACTGATAAATACTGAACTCTAGCAAGAAGCCTATTAGCTTAGCTTGGCATAAGGACTGGAAACAGAGAAACAGCTGGCCGGGCTCAACCCAAAAGTAACAAAATTTGCCTCCAAAGCTAACAAATTGACTTGCTCTTCTCCCCTTTTAATCGCAAAGTGGGCTTTTGTTACTAGTTCATAGAAAATCAGCACAGAGCACTGGAGCAAATGATCTACCAGAGACACATGGGTGATGGATGAGGTTTGCATTCTCATTGATTATTTTTTCAAGGAGAGAGCGAAGTGAATGCCATTTAAATTTTTCTTGACCCAAAAAACTAATTGATTTAATGTATTTCGGGGGGAGAAAGACACATCTGCCTCACTCAGCCTGGTAAGAGCAGAGACTAGCAGAGAGTAGCGCAGAGCAGCGTGCCACTGAGCCGTGGGAGAATGTCAGCCAAAGACGAGGATGAAGCAGAGTGTGGAGCAGGGCAGGCTCGCACTCCAGACAGACAAACAGACAGACAGACAGGAGATCAGCTGGCTGGGAACTGGCAGCCAGTAATCACTGTCAGCAGCTCACATTGTACCGATCATGTGCTTGAACATAGCCATGCAAATGTACCCAGACAAACAAGTAGCTGAAACGCCAGGTCTTGGGTCTATTGTTGCAGACAAACCCACACACAGTGACAGTGATAAAAGAAAAAGTTAAAAGCTACATCTTTCACTTTGACAACTAATACTCAACAGAACAAAGAGATAAACACACGGTGAATAAATGTTACCCACCACATGACAAAACCACTCCTCCATGCAGACAGACTATTGAACCACTCCTCCGTGCAGACAGCGTAATACATTTTTTGTTGGAGTGTGTTTGTGTGTGTGTGTGTGTGTGTGTGTGTGTGGCAGTTGCAAGTGATAATGGAGGTCAAGACAGGAGTCTGTCTCTGTTTCTCTCGCTCTGTCTCTCCCAACATTTTCCCACAGCTCCTGAGTCATATCACCCTGCAATTTCAGTTCACTGACACAAAGCGCAGTGAGCCTTACAGACCAACTTACTCCCAAATAGTTTTAAACACAGGCAAGCTCCACGTATGGGAGCCTGGTTAAATGCTAACACCCTTAATTACAGGACTTCTGTACATCATTTACTGTAAATATAAAGGGGAACTGATGTGGGCCGAAGGCGTTACAAGTGTTTCAGAAAAACTTATGCGCCAACCAGTCATGCTGGACTACAGGGCAGCTATTATTTGTCAGGCATTCATCTGTAATCAGGAGGAGGAGTAATTCTAGAAATCTGATAAATGATGAGTAAGGCATGTAGGGTAAAGCCTCAGCTGCAATTGTCATATGCACCAGTGATTTTCTTTTGTGACGTGTCATGAGTGGAAAGAGGACTGTTAGGGGACGTTCCAAACTGGAGCCAGTGGGCATCTGATGAGGCAGAAGAGAGCTCAGTTGGAGGTGGATTAAGACAGGTGGGGGTGACAGGAAAGGGTAGAGGAAGCAAGGCACTGAAGAAGCGCAAAAAGAGGAAGGAGCTAATATTGTTTATGGAAATCTACAGGTATAAAAGGAGTCAAATTAAACAAGTTTTCTAGCCAGAACTGCATTTAAAAGCAAACTGAAAACCAAAGACACACAGCAGGTAAAACTGGTGTATTTCCATCTGACTGTAACTAAAAAACAGTTGTTTAGTGTCATCTTCTGAAGTCAAGATAGAGCAAGAAAGAGATCTGAAGGGACAGACACTGAGAGATGCCCAGGAGGATGATGCCACGAGTGCTGGAAGACAGTAAGGTGTGGAGAGGAGAATGTGCATGCAGGAGAAAAAGAAAGCAAAAACAGATACAAAAAGAAAGGGAGGGACAAGCAAAATCAGAGGAAGAGGAAAAGGAGGGAATGAGGGCAAGAGGAAGGCATGGAGGCCTGGCAAGGCGCCAGGGCAGGGAGTGTGCCACAGATGTGCCCCCACCACCCCGAGGGGGAATGTGCTGAGTGGGCAGGAACGCCCTCCTCACATACACATGCAATAGCTCTACCAGCTCTCATTTAGCCAAAATCACCAGGACCACCCAAGCAACTGCACAGTTTATAGAGACCCTATATGTCAGTCAAAGTTTCGGGTGTTTGTTGGCAGGTTTGTCAGGTTTGATTCAAATGCATTAATTCTCAGTAGGACCACTTTTGTGTCTCCAAGACTCTTCATTACTATTTTTATTATTCATTCCATTTCCCTCTACTGACCATACTGGATCATCAAAGATCAATGGTATAGAAGGCCATTACATGATGGATTTTTCCCTTTTTACTGAGGTGGCTTTGATTAACATTTAACTGTGCTATTACCTGCTGAACCTGTGTAGCAATGCATAACCACTGCTGTGGTTAAATCAGCATAAGCGTGGCTTATGGCTATCTATGGTTAGAGATGTGTGGGGGGTCTTCCATGCAGTGTAAATGTATCCACAAGTTGCATACCCGTGACTTAAAATAGGTGAAAATTGCACTGAGAAACTCCGCTTCTCCTTTAGAAGACCTCCCCCTGTGAGCTTTATCACGCTGCCATTTCACGTTAGATTTATCTACGGTCCTTTGGTGAGCTGTGAAAGCTGGATCTTCACTGTGGCTCTGGATTTTTGGGAGATCAGAGGAACGGAATGGAAAATGTACTAAACGTCAGTAATGGTGACACAGCGAGCTTGGTTGCGGTGAGCGCTTGGGGCTCAAGGGATTGTGGGCCGTTAAATGGGGTGAGGGAAAAAAAGATGTCGTCATTTTTACAGGAAAAAAAAAATTCCATCTGGCTTTCACCTCAGTTTTTTTTTTTTTTCTATGTGTATGACACTGAGGACTCTGCACCTGTCCACCTCTCAGTAACCCCTGACACCTTGTTGCACTACTGTATTACCATCAGCATCATGCTTCTGGTATGCAGACAGATACAGTCATCTAGTGTTTAAATATTATTGTAAACCCCCACTGAACAGACAGCACTGTGGAAATATTTGCCTCATTCCTCATCTTCATGACTTCCTCCACTCTCCTGTCTACAATTTGTGGAATGATGGAAATTCTACATTTTTATTCCTGTCATGGCAGGTAGACGGAGAGAAGTGTGCTTTGCTGTAAAACAATCTTTACAAAGTGGGAGAAAGGCATGGATAATCAACATAGTACATATGTACAGAATGCACGGTGAAAGCAGTACTTTTCTCACCTGATGGAGTGATCGAAGAAGAGGCATCATCAACGTCAAGCAATGCCAAGAAGACCAGGACCATGAAAGAGAAAAAGGCGGAGAAGAAAAAAAAATGTTAGAAACACTGAGGCCAAGATCAGCTCGATTTACATAAAGATTCAAATCATAACACAGACCCAGAGCAAAACAAGAAACTGACAAATTGGACCCGAGGAAAAGAGAGAAATGAGATTCCTTTTAAGCCCCATGATCAATACACTGCACGTTCTACATGCATTTTGCCTAAACACAGCACCAATCCCCAACGGACTGATGTGCTGACTCTGATGCTTGGCACCCAATAATCGCTTTCACAGACAACACATCGACTCAGACTGCTTCCATCTCCATAAGCTCTTGTAAAATCCATTGGAAAGGCCACCTTCAGCAAAACTGCTAAAACAAACAAGGGTTACACAGAAAGCTATAAACTGAGATGACACACATGGGCATAACTAAAGCTTTCACTGTGTTCTGGTCCAACCCAGTAGAGAGTATCAGCACAATTACTGAAAAGAGGAATTTAAGGAGGAATAGGTGATTAAAATCCCATTACAAATCCTCTCAGTGTGAGAGAATCTAGTCTAGATAACCCAAGACAAATACTTTACGGGTTCTGTGTTTAACACCATCACAACATGCCCACACCACAGGTCCTGGCAGGCCTGAGGAGTCGCAGACGAAAATGTGGGTCGTGGTGGAAATTGACTTTGTTTTAATTAGGTGGTGGGGGCTTATGGTGTTGGTGTTAGAGCTCATGCTAAGTCCTGGGCGCAGTCAGGAGCCTTAGCGTTAACTCTGGCAATGTGCGGGAGCCAGACCCAAAGCTAACATTACACAGAGCTGAGGATGCTGAGGCTTACGACGTGTTTACCTTGGAGGATGGCTGGGCAAATGGAGAGGTGTAACTCAGCAATACTCTGAACTCATAAAAGCTAGAGAAAGACACCCAGACTCACCAGCACTAATAAAACACCCTGCAACATGCACCTTGACATTAAAATGTGCACCCAAAACTCAAAAATAAAACATAGACATATTTTCATGTGCACGTAAATATTAAGTTGCACAGAGTGGGTGCATCACACATACAAATGCCAGCTGCCATTGCTTTCATTAAACAACAAGTAAAACTGGTAAGTCTCGGTTTCTGTTCACGATCTGTTTGGGTCAGAGAGCACGTGTGTGTGCATGTGTGTAAATGTGACAGGTGTCTACAAGATAATATATAACAGTACCTTTCCCCTTGTAAATTCAGCATTTGATGCTAAAACAAACATACGGTATGAATGCTGAGAAAAAGTGAGCGAGGAAAGGGAGCCAGAACCAGTTAGTGCGGGGTGGAGGTGGAATTTTAAATATTGTTTTAGTTATGGAATTAAACGCTACTTTTCCCTGTGGGTTTAGACCAAAATCTATAACAACCCGTAAACACAACACTGACACATTATGAAATTATAAATTTAATATGGCAACCACATTACATTACATTTACACATCCAGTAGACAATTGGAGTTGAGTTTTTGGCCACCAGAGGGATGTGACTACTATTGTATTAACTCTCCTATTATTTTAATTTTGGTCTTCACTGACTCCTTAGAGAAACATCTGGCTCTTTAGTCACTAAATACTCCACTGTGTTCACACGCTACCTGTTAACTTTTTCTGTCTGCCTTTTGGTCTTGTGCAGGTAGCATACAGTGGGGTTTATCTGAGCTGGCTAAAACAGCAGTCTGCCACTGCTGGAAACAATGCTGATGAGAGCTGTGAGACTGAATCAAAACATTAAGTCAAACAATAACCTTAAAGATGCAACAAACTTCAACCAAGCTTAGGGGAGCTGTAAAACTGAGCGATAATTCTCTGTGTGTTTATCACCACGAGCAACTTCATTCACATTACACATGATCATTTGACAAATTGTTTATATCAAAAAATATTTAGTGCAGCTTTAAATATTTTCGTAAAACAGCACATAATATCATTTTGACAGCCTAATGAGCAAGGTATCTATTAGTATCCACAGTAATGGTAAAGTTGAGTCTGTCACTCTGTTTACTAGTTTAATAATACCGTCTTCTTAATAAAAAGTGCCTTCCATGCGCAGTGACACTTGGGAAAAGACTGCAGACAGTTCTACAGAAGCAATAAACAACATAGATTGTTTTACAAAGGGTTCCGTTTCATCCATATGAAATGGCAAAGTTCGGTTTCAAAATGTCAGTCACTGAGAAGACAATTATCTGCAGACCATGTAAAATGACAGTTGTTACAAAGGCTATACAAGCATCCATTTTTTTAATTACCTCAAAATGGAGCATGTCTGCAAGTGTATACAACAGCAGGCTCAATCTGTCAACATAAATTTACCTAAAAAGTAGACAGCTGACACCTCTACACACATCACATCCACTTAGAAAGAGTAAATCAAAAAGACCAAACAGAGGAGGAGGGAGAGACATCTGATAAGGAAAGGTAAGAGCCTTGTTGGTGAGAAGAGGTAATGAGTGTTTGTGAGTCAACGCTTGTTGGTGCAATTAATCCTCTTCAAAACTAGGGCGTGCTTGCCATTTCTTCCTACTCTGAGATAGTGCATCATTTATCATTGTTTTGAAGGGGAAAGCAATCCACCGGTGCAGGAAAGACAGATCCTCCAGCAGCTGTGAGCATGTAAGTCCAAGTAATGTGATGCTGACTCGTAATGAGAAAGACGCAATGAGAGAGAAGAGGTGAGATGTCAGACACGAGGCTTCTCCTCTGTCGCTGAGCTAGTCAGCGTACAGTGCCTTTAAATCTTAGCAAAATGCTGCATTAGAATCACTTTAGGTGAAGGGTTTTCCAAATGTTCAATGAAACAAACTACAGTCCTTGATATCCTCAGCTCACCTTGCCTTCCATCTAAACAGACAGGTCAGCCCTCCACTTACAGAAAGAAAGAAACAACACCACACACATACACACACACACTCAGTTTCTGCATCAGTTCTTCAGCCCTGCTGAGCAGCCGCACCTGGGTAATGAGAAGTCAGGAGTTGTAACTGTGTGTAAGGGAGGAGAGAGAGAGAGCAGCCTGTTGTTAGTACCAAAAGTCAGCTCCAGCTGCCATCTGACAGCGAGGCAGAGTGAGCAGTTATTCAGTGCAACTCTGTCACAATTTGGATTAAAATGCAGTTTAATAGTGAAAACCAGGGAGAGACTTTAGATCGTGGTACCTCCCAAAATTACATTAGATCTAGCCTCAGCGTCAAAATAGCACTGGTTAGGTGGTTTAACCGGATATGTCCTGTCGAATACCAACAACTCTGCAAACACATATTTCACCTGTATGATACAAATAAACTGCTAGCGCATGCCTATATCAGTGACATCTCCCACCGAAATTTCTACACTTGAAGATGTTACAGTGTCTTTCTTAAACATTGTTGATTGCTTTTGATTGGACAGCAATCATATGATGTTTCCTAGCAATGATTTACACGCCCACTCAGGTCTTCACTAGGTGTGGCACTTTACGCTTTAACAGCGCGACCTGATGTGATAAATCACTGCCTAAACTAGCTGGCTAGTTACTAAGAACTTAGGAGGCTTAGAGGTCTACAAATAGTTGGTGCAATTCAATCAAAGAGCAGTTGGATGCAGCCACTCAAAATCTGCTCATAAGCCACCACATGTACATTTGCAAATATAAAGTTTATTAGACGATAAAGATATTTGAATTAAAGGCAAGGAGACATGGGAAGCTTAAGTTATTAGAACAGAAGAATGAACAACTATCACAATCAACCTTTCTATTTAGCTAATTAACCAGTAATAAATGTCCAGTAACCAGGGTTTCATATAAAAAGTGGAGGGCCTGATGATTATTGATGGCTTTAGTTTCAACGCAATGAAGCTTTTCACAAGCTTTTTGTATCATCTGCACATCTGTTCCAAAAATATGAGATATGTGCAGAATAAGGCCATGCCTTACAATAATAAATGAGTTAAAACAGCTTGGAGTTCAGCCAAATGACCATATGGCAAACTGCAGACAAACAGCTACTGTACACATGTAGGAAAGTATCGGAAATTCTGTTTACATGGGACAACTGAAAACAAAAATAGTCTGATGAGGAAAGAAACAAAGAAAAGAAAAAGACCCAGAGGATATTAAGAAGAACAAGGGCAGGATAGAGGGAGGGAAGGAAATCTAGAGAGGATATGAGCTACGAGAGGAGGGGAGAAGAGAGGATGCTGCAGTGGGGTGGGGGGTAGCAGGAGGGGTAAGTGAGGAGAAGAGAGGAGTCTCATGGTCTGCCCCTTTACTAGCCTCCATTTAACACCTTTGCCCCCTCCCCTTTTCTTTTTAATGACAGACTGAGAGATAACAACCAGAGTGGAAACTGTCTAGAGAGAGAAAGGGAGATCCATCTGTTCTAAATGAGATCTTTGCTAAAGCATTCTGAAGAGGGAGCAAGAGAGAGACAGAAACACCCAGAAAGAGAGGAACACATTGGAGAGAGTTAGCACGATGAAACCAGTATGGCCTGCCTGGACCGCGCCTCCATTATCACCATTATCTGTTTCCCATCAGATGTAGATGCAGACACAAGAACATCTACCCAAAGTGCTTTTTAAAGTTTATATGGAAAAAAAAGACTTAAATTTATGAGGTCAAAATGGAGACGCGGTTTAAAAAACTTTGCAAAAGCTGTTTTCTTTTAAGTTGAAACCAACCACAATTATATACAGGAGAGAATTAGTTGCCTATTTATATGCAAACGAGCTCAATCAGTGGCTACAGCTCACGAGGGGTGAATGCAGTTGAAAAGCGGCTAACCACCAAATCCACTCCAGAACTTTTTTTACTGTGGACCTGGAGGTGGTCGGTGAGTGATGGAGGTGAAGCAGAGAGCGCGGCGAGGGAGTGTGTTGTCTCTTCGTCGGAAAGAATGGAGATCCTGGGCCTCAATGGTGAACGGCGGTAATGCAGCACAACATATGGCTGTGTTATGCAAACTACCTTTCTAGGCTAATACTTAATACACCAAATACTAATATGCAATCATGAATTAAGCGGTGGTGCTATACTTGCCAAGACCCTAAGCCAGCCATCTGAACTGTGTCGCTTTATCTCACCATACGACAAAGGAGGGCTCATTTTGCCAGTCTTCATGTACGTTTACCACCTTCAGTGTGATGAAGGATGTCCAGCAAGAGAAAAGTGTTAGCAGAAAAATGCGCACTAAGAGAGCATGTAATCAGCCAGAGCTGAGAGCATGGATGAAAATGCAATAAGTGGAATTAATAGAAAATGAATCAGCAAGCTGTTTGGCTAGCTCAACTGTTTGTTTAATTCAGTTTTGTGCATGTTGGAAAATTTAATGCTTCCGCCTTGTTAAATATGGAAACTGGCTGGATTTCTTTATACAGTAAACTATATTTAGTTTTTTCACGGTTTGTCATAGACAAATATTCGATTTTGAAGCAACAATTTAGGTACATTACACTAGATATATTTATATATTTCACTGTTTTGTGACATACTATAGACAAACATCATTTGATTAATTGAGAAAATAAGTGTCATAATGAATCAATCAATAATGAAAATAATGGTAAGTCGCAGACCCAACTCCAGACCAAGGAATAACTTTCTAAACTTGTCATTTCATTGGTAGTGCATAAATGCGATCATAAAAACATCATGTATCTGGAATCTCACATCCTTAGCAAAACACACATCGCGGATAGGCGGCACAAAATACATACCAGATCGACCACGGCGAAAAGCGGGAGGTCGCGTAAAGAGTAAGATGTTCAAACATTCCATCTCTACAATATTATGAAAGCCTTTTGACAAAAATCCCGATCCAAACTAAAACTATTTTAGTCTTTGCCAAACTTCTTCCACAATTTTGAAACTTCCTCCATGGTATACAGGAAACAAAACTAACACTGAGTTTCTTGTGCCTTT
>BRZM01003319.1:146412-167842 GCA_033238685.1 Lates japonicus
TTAGAAAGTATGAACATGAATAGAGAAATCTGCCATTTAACCCCAAGCATCCAAGGTAAGCAATGTCTATCTGGAGGGCTGTACGTGTGAGTAGCAAAAGGCAGTATTATTCATCTATTCTGCAGCCTTCTGTGGTTTGGACAGTCTGACCACAGGCTTGCAGTTAACTCCTCCTGCCCTACCAGGTGTGATATGAACTCACCGAAATATACATTTAAAATATGGCTGATATGAGGTGTTTCAGCCCCAGCAAATCACCAAGATCATAACAGAGTGGCTGGCTGGACATGGCCTGACTGTAGGCAGGACTGGGGTCCGGCCCTGGTGGGGGAGGAATGCGCAGGCGGTTGGGATGTGCCAAGGGCAGCGGAGCACAGAGCGAGCATTAGCATGCTGCCTCAAGGGGCTGTGGAGCTTGTTGAGGGGCTGTGCTGTCAATGTGCTCAGTCCATGCTCAAAGTTTACAGAGGTGAACCCAGAGCCTAGATAATGGGTTATGAGTGGTATTTTTCTACCTAGTCTGCTGCAATTGAAAGTAGTTTATTCCTTTGCAATGACTGGATCTGCAGATTTCAAATATTATGTCTTACTACAAAACCCAGTGGGATAAAGCTGTGACAGGAGGTGAGTTGCAGAGGAATGAAGAAATAACTGTCTACATGAAATATAAAACTTGATGAATAAACTTAATTTAATGTGCAGTTTACAACCGTGGTTTACTACACGGAAAAAGTGGGATGCAAGCAATTAATCACTGCTTCATATCTACTTGACTGGAAGGATAACGCCAATATCTTAGAGAGATAATATTTTATTCACTGGTCAAACAAAACTCAAATGAGGGAAAAGCACATGATGAAACAGTGATGCAACTCGTACTGCAAAAGGGTCAAATATGGGAGGGCACTGAGCCTCAAGCAACTGCAGGGCTTTGACAGAAAGGTGAACTGGAGAAAGAGATAGATGATGACATCGGAGTGAGAGAGAGGAGGAGGAGGAGGAGGAGGGTTTGTTTGAGTATGTTTATACTCCTCCCTCTTTACAGTGGGAGGGAGCCAATAATACAGACAAGCACCAGCATCTGATACCTACTGAGCATGGCATATCCACTGGCATTACACTCAAACAAAGGGATTAAAGGAAGTCCTGCCTCAGACACTCACTAATCTGTGATCTTCACCGTATCCGAGATTTATTTTTGATTAAGTTTGATTTATTGTTTGACCACGTGTTCTGCAAACCTGCCACATCTTTTGTATTTCAGTTGTGGTAAAAGGTATCAGCCGTGTTTCATATGTAGGCCAAGCGAGAGAAGAGCCACATATCATATGTTAAATTAACTCGCCTTGGAACACAGAGGAAGTGACACCCAAAAACTGACATTTAAAGTTAATCTAAAGGAGTTATTTTGGTTATTTGAACCCATTCCAAGCCACTTCATATCAAGTACTTCCTGAGTCTTAATTCACTTCATGTATTTTTCACATAATGGCTTTATCAAATAACTCTATATTAAAATCAGTGAAGCCAATCCAATTTAATGTTTGACAGCTGAACAGTTCTGTGAAAGAAAGACAGCCTGCGCCACAGCTTCTTTCATGGTTTCACTGGAGTGGAGCCAGCCTCAACTGTTATGGCAGGACGCTTGACAGAAATATGTGTCTATCCGCTATTCCCAGGTGAACAACATTTTGTGCATTTTAACCTCAACAGCTGCACTTCAGAGGCATGATGCACCATTCTTTAACTCAACCAGTGGATATCTTTGCTGAAATCAAGGCTTATATTTATTCAGTAAGTGCCACACCCACAGCTTACTGGGGTGCAATGCAGTAATAGAAGCAGCTGTAGGTTTAAAGAGAGTATTTCTGATAGATGCATGCCAAGGGCAATGGGTTACAATAACAAATGATAAATGGGCCAGCCTTTTAAAATGCAGATACTACTTCATTAAAAACTGCTTTCCTTTGTTACTAATCTTGCATATTTGCTCAGGACAACCCTCTTGGCTTAAAGTTTCTGAGCAACTATCTGTAACTGATTCGTTGTGCACGTGAAATACATAAGCACAACTGAAAACAGAAATGTGCTTTAAATATATCATTATTTCCCCTTGAGTTTTCCCTTCAATTTATGGCACACCTGAGGGTGAAATCACATCAACAACACACAGACACACACACCTGTGTTCTGTGCCGCCACCCTATCCATCCTATACGGCCACAACCTACACAGCACACTGCAGATTGGAATTTGTAAGAAGAAAGCACAATAACAACACAGCCACCCACAAAACAGGAAATGAGAGGATTTGGTGGTCAAGGATTATTGCACAGTCCACTTTGGGCTGATTAGGAGAGGGGGACTGACAGGGCACGCCCATTCCTCCCATATGAAATATGGAGGTAATATCTGTTGCCTTCTGTCGGAGGATCCCGGTTAGCCATCGATTCAGGCTAGCCATGTCTGACAGGACACACATACACACACGCAAAGATACAAACATGGAATATGGTTCACCCTCATCTACCCATACATTACTGCTGTCAAAAAAAAACATATTACAACTCTTTCTAAGTTACAATTAAGGAATTTATGGTGTCATTTATGTGTGGGCACTGTGAATACTCCACTGTTGATCGCGAAAACATACAAACATTTTTCTCCTCTACAGTCAGAAACATGGTATGGACTAACACTAAGTACCAAATCCAGTCGGTAAAAACACTGTGTTGTCAGCTGACTCAACCCTCCCATCATCCACTCCATCCATGGCCTCGCGCCTTGTTCTCATTCATGGTTCAAGGAGCGAAAAACGTGACAGCATTCGCCAGAACAGTGTCAACACAGCCACTGTTTAGTGGGAACCTGAAGAAAAGCCAGGCACCCAGGGCCTGAGGAGGAGGGGCCACAAGAGACTGACCCAGGACAGAGGATACGCCTGGGGCAAAATGCCTAGGGGTGGGTGATCTTCCTACTCAAGGGAGAGGAAGCAGGGAGAAGAAATTGCCGTGATGAGTTTGGCAAGGAAGGAGTTAGCAGCTGTGTTACACTGGGCTTACTCTCACGATGTAATTGGATTCCTGCAAAATGGGAAGTCAGGAAAAAGGATGGAGGACAGAGGTGTAAGAGGACTGAATGAGAGGGAATGAGGAGGATGAAAAGGAGGAGGGAGGAGGAGGAGGAGGGAGGGAGGAGGGGTCTGGTAGGCTTACAGGGTAGAGGATTGATTTCAGTTTGAAACGCTTGAAATTGAGTCCTGTGGAGAGGGGCTGGCTGGTGGGAAAAGCCCGCCGTTCTGGGTGCTCGGGCTCGGGCCTCGCCCAAGGCCGAAATAGATGCATTTCGCGCCGCTGGAAGAACTATCCACGCCTACTTATGACCTACAACGTATTCTGTCTAACTGTATAGGAGAAAAGAGAGATCCTAGAGAGAGAGAGAGCTAAGAGAGTGAAATTAAGTTAAGATGGGTGAGCTAAAATGCTAATGAGAGTGAAATGAGGTAATCTCTTGTCTCTCTGGTTCTCTGGTTCCACGACTCAAGACTCAGAGAACCCCTAAACCTCAGCTTGTAATTCTATTTATAAAACCTTTAAAATTTTCCAGACTTGACTGATGAGTGCGCCGCAGAATCGCTTGGAGTGTTGGATTGTCTGCAATTACAGCCAGCATGCAGAATATGATTTACTGAATTTTTATGTTTGCGAGATACGCCTGCCGTTTTTATAATACAGTTGGTCAACTATGTGTCATATTAAGGGTAAGATGTTGTCAGTTTGCACTTAGAACAGCTGGAGAAGGCACGCTGCCAGTGAACAGATCAGTCAAATGCTGATGCCAGGAAGCTCAGCTGATAACACGCTTCTCCTGATCTGGAAGCCTAATCTGCACTGCACTATATGTCTGCAATGAATCTTATATTTATGACACAAGGTCAAATTTCAAAATCTCTGTTTTAAGTACAGAATCGTGTTAGCAAGACACGTCAGGATGAAATACAACATACATACTTTGTCCTATACCAGCTGACCTAAGAAACTTTCGCCTGTCATTCAAGCGACTATAAATAGAATGATGGGCCTCTGTGGTTGACCTAGGCTGTGGTGCTGATGTCAGGTAAGACTGAAATACCTCCACGACAGCTGGCGCTTAGCAGGGCAGAAGCAAGTCAGAGAAATGGACCAGATGAGCAGGTACACACACACACACACTCACAAACAGACACATGCTTAAAAAAAAACTCTCTTCCCGTGTCTGCTCTAATTCATCTGAGTGTCAGGCTGATGGGGAAATATGTAGTGGGTTAATGTGTGTGTGTTTGTACCTTCTAGCTGCCAAAAAAAAGTGACTGGAGGTTAAGCCAGGATCACAGTTTGGATGGACGATTCCCCCCCACACGTTTACTGAGCCACATCTGAACCTTTTATGTTGATTACCTTGCAGAGGTGACACTATGCAAAATCACTGTCTAATGGAAAGGCAATCTACATTAATTACTGTCATTACTAGGAAACACGGCTAAATCTGCAGAAAGAAGACATCAAATCTTCCATTCAGAACCAAAGCACGTGCATTAATGACAAAAATATTGCCTATGGTTGACATTTCATAAGCAAATAGAAGCTGTATGCAAATCTATTGCTGACTCGAATCCAACAAAGACACAATCGCCCGAGGAAAAACTGGTGGGAAAATATAGAGCTGGCCTATGTTTAGAGCAGCAAAACAAAGTCACTTTTATGACCTTGTTTGTGCCTTTTGGCGTACAATGATTTGGGCAACAGTAAAGAGCTGTATTTAGACCACACACAAGCCCAGGGCACAGTTGCATTACAGCACACACACATATACACACATACACATACACACACACAGGGCCTGTGGTCAAGAGTCTGGATACTGGGAGAACAAAGCAACACATTTTTCCTCTGCTCTCTTTTACAATGGAGAGCAAAGCTATGACATCATTTGTTTAAAACTGCATTCAGATATAACTACCTTCCCAGCAACAGTTTTCCTGTGGAAACATTAATGCTGCTTCTCCCATATTTCACTGCTGCCCTTAAAATAAACTCAGGAATCACTTACATCGTTCACACATCTTTCACATACACTGTACTTTACTGTGCTGCCTGTAAATGTTTCACTTCTCTTTGTATTTCAGTCTCTGTTTAATTCACAAATGCTGCACAAATACGCAGTAGTGGCTTCAGTGATAATTACACCTCTTTGCTTAAGCTTAAAAAAAACATTCACACATGTATAATGACTGAGGTAAGTCATCATCAGACAGTTTGTCGTGCTAATCCTTTGGCCTTCTCTCTCCTGCCTGCCATAGATTAGTGGAAGCTGGGACTGAAGAGCAGCCAGCCTATAGCTTATCTAGGAGGGCAAGCCTACAGGGAACAAAAGGTGCTTGGGAGCACAGATGAATCCACTTTCTTCGGCTTTCTGGTAAAATGACATATTTCTATTCACGACTGAGAGGAATGGAAGGAGACTGGGCTTGATAGAGTAGTCACAGAAAGTCTGTACCCTATTTGGTGGTAATTGCACTGAGAAAGAATCAAAAATAACAAAAGCTGGTCAGACAAGACCGTTATCCAGATTTAACTCTGAGTACTAACTGTGCTGTAATGTGAGCAAGTGATTGAACTTGGCACGTACCTAAATAAATAATCTGTTAATTGCTAATTATTTTCTTATTTAAAAATGTCAAAAAATAGAGAAAATGCCTGTTAAAATTCCCCATATCCCACAGAGATGTTCCCATTCAGTTTACTATCATATGAGACAAAGAATTGGCTGTAATGAGGCTTAAACCAGTGAATGTTTGGCATTTTTGCTTGTAACGTAACTTAAACAACTAAGAAATTATCAAACTAGTTGACAAATAATACACAAATCATTACAGCTCTAACAGAGTTCCACAAATCCTTTATTTAATACCCTGTTTTTATAAAATAACACAAGCACCAAACACACCAACAAGTGGCAAAGACCCAGCTCCAGACAGATGTGTACAACAGGACTGTTGTACCTCGCTGTCTACACAGAGAGATGGCAGGAATGTGGTCTGTCCGTACTCAGACAGCTAAACAAAGTTATCTGCCTGCAACAACATCATGAGACTAAAAGCTTCTCCTCTCCCCACCACTGTTTATCTACTGCTGTCCAAATCTGTGTGTGTGTGTGTGTGTGGGTGTGTGAGAAGATTTTATTTAGTCATCAGCCAAGCCCCTGGAGATGACCGGCGCCTTGGGATTTAGGACCCCGTTGCCACAGCAACCAAAAAGGTCACCTGACACCAATCACCTCAGACGTCATGTTTACACTCTCCAGATGAACAGGGGGGGATAAGAGTGGAGGGACAGAGAGCACTCAAGTGTGGTATTTAACCAGGGTAAAGACGCGTCGGCCCGAACCTCGCTGAGATAATCAATCTCTGTGAAGTGCCATCTACTGTGAACACACAGCTCCGACACTTTACACACAGTCGGGCAATTCAAATGTTAAGTCCGGCGAGGTTTCACTGCCCCCTGAGGAATTTGCATTCACCAGTGAGGAAGCGAGCGTGTAAAAACAGGGCGTATGCGGGTGTGACCACACTTCCTGGAAGCACAGTAGCCTCTGATCTCTGATCTTTCTCCCGCCCTCGTGATGCGTTCTGCAGCAGAGCGTCACCCAGTGCACCTGCTGACAGGTGCACTGGAGGTATGCTGCAGTTTCACCCCAACCTGTCTGACTGGTTCAGGTATGGGAACAGGGGCCAGTACACACACACATTCAAACACCGTAACAGAAAGGACAGTTTGTATGTAGGACTGCTTTGTCAGGTGATTAATCAATTACTGATCATTATGACCAACAACTGAGTCAGGAAATTGCTTACAAATTACATCCCTATTAAGGAATAAACCCTTTTGTCCACAGACCTGCGATTTAAGAAATTTATCTTATCTCTCACGGGGGATAAGTATATATATCTGTGGGCTGAAACAATTCAGTTTTAAGACAACTGAACTCAAACCATGTCTTATTCATTTTTCAAATGTCCCTCTTATGTTGTAAACGACTCATAAAGAATGTCTGATACTGGCATGTTCCTGGGCTGTCAACTGACAGCAAACCAGAGACGCCGTGACGATAAACAGCCAAACAGCCCCGACTGGCTGTATAAGATTCCGATCATTCCTACCAAAAGGACAGCGAACCGGCTGGGGCCACATGGAGCTAATAAACACACCAACTCACTGGCAGCATGGGTGGAGTCTTCCTAGATTACGATTTGTCTTACTCTTGCTCTGGAAGACCAAATGGAAAAATGTGGGATTGTTCTAGAGAGTTGAAATGACAATGGTAAAAGACTGTTGTCTCTAGTAGGTATCATATTAAATCAGAAGTCTGACACTGCAGAGTGTCAGTGTTCAAGGAATATACAAATCATCTCAATGGGACAATCTTAGCTCAGTCCTTTTTTATGACTTCTAAGCAGATTTATCATTTCCATATGTTTATTAATGATAGACTCTGAAGATAAAAATCATAAAGTATATCACTGCCTGATTTTTTAACCTCCCAAATACTGATGTTAGAATCGACATGCAGAGTCTAATGTATGCACCTCTAAATGTTCTGAAGAGATGAGGCTGATACTGACCAGCGAGACTCATTGTTTATTGGTATGGTTTATTGGTAGAGAAGGGGAAGGTGAACATGAATAATAAACCTAACAAATCTATGACTTTTTATTATCCTCAAACAAACAAACAAACTGACGGCATGAAACAGGTTTCAGATGATGACCCTGTGATTAGCAGTTGGCGTTTTTTTTATCAAGTCTCCTCTCATTGGCCCATTTGCGTTTGAACAATGAGTGTGAAACACACCCCTGCCAAACGTTCCATTATGCTGAGACCTGTCGGACTGCTCGGCATGTTCTTGAATTTCCATGTGTCCCAGACATGTACCTCCTCTATACCTACAGAGCAGGAAATGTCTAGCGTACCTCTGAATATCAACCAAAACAAAGAGCAAGGTGGACAGAGGCAGCACAATGGACTGAGGAAGTGACACATGGGAGTTGGAGCAACAGAGAGTCAGAGATAGCAAAAATGGATCTAAAAAAAGCTGAAGAACAACAAAAAAAAAAGGGTCCCTTCAAAGGGAGACAAATCCCAGTAGCCGGGCTTGGTTACATATGACAATGCTGAAAATTACTCTGCTTATCACAGTCGCTCCCACTCTTCTTTTCCAGCTGCTCTCTGTGATAACATTGTTCTGAAGTGTGTGGTGCTTTCTCTGACCCTCAAGAGTCTTGGGACCAACACAATTCGACGCTTGTAATAAACTCCCTCTTGCAACAACAGTATCTCCAGCTGCGTGGCGATAACTCCAAAACAGGCCTGTCATGTGCGCTGCTAAAAAACCCCAGAGTCAGTGTGACAGGAAGAGAGTACTATTCGTCCACGGTGACTCAGCATGCAACTAGGCCACAATCCAGCCCCGACTGTCCCTTTATCAGCCCATTTACATCAAGAAGAATAGAAATCAACCGCCCCTGAAAAGAAACAGTGTGGCTGTGAGTACTCAGAGCCTAAGAGCCCCACAGGGAAATTAGATTTCTTGTCTAATTTATGAGCTCTGGAACCCAGCACAGCTTGAGGACATGGAGGGACGTCTGTGTTCTCCAGCAATCTTCTGCCTATTTGCGCCATTGAGTTTTTAAGAAAATAGGTGATTCTCTGTCTGTTAAACAGATTGGTCCAATACATCACCGGTATAGGAACTGTCATTTCATAGCAAGGTGCATCGAGCGGGAACATAAAAGAGAGGGGAGGATGGAGGGGTAGAGGTGTGAGACAGAGAGATCATATTAAAAAAAAAGCATGCTGATGTTGCACATAGGTTTTACAATGATGGGGCTGGCTGAGGAAATTCACTTCCAGGAGCGGGTAGGAAGATGACTTCCAGCCAGAGTGGCCGTCATTCGCAGCTAACAGTCTAAATTGACTGGACTGTAAGTCATAGTTGTACTAACTGGCCTAGTCTTATCTCTGGCACTGATAAACAGTGTCAGGTAGGTAAGTATAGGGATGGAAAAGTCAGAGTATATATGCTGAGGACATGCACTCATCACAGTGGCAACATTTAAGACAAGCTAACAGTAGACCAGGTGAACAATTTCATACTTTTTTTGTTTTTTGTTTTGTTTTTACAGTGGAGCCAACAACTTTCCCACTAGGTTTAGTGCAAAAAATGAATGGCATTAATTCTGAAGTGCATTTCAGTGATTGTGCTGAAACTTCCCCAGAGTCTCTAGGCCACTGTGTCCTCCTATAAATCCTAACAGGGGAGGGTTTTGGGTAAGGTGCAGCAGCATTTGCCGGAGTACAAGCCATACTGGGGCCAATAAAATAACTGTCAGTGACACACAGCAGACACCTGAGAGACTAAAATACTGATCTGGGCCAGCTACAGCTATGTAAACAAAGCATTCCTGAACAGTACAGAGCACAGGGAAACTGGTGTGTGTGTGTGTGTGCTCATGTGAGAGACAAAGAGTGAGAAACAACATCCGTGCATGCAAAGTTTGGAAAAATAAATCTGCATGTTTTAGGCTTCCATGTTTAATGCACAGGAATGGGTCACCTATTTAACTCACAAATGTGAGCATACAGTATGTCTATCTGTGTGTGTCTGTGTGAAACTGAAGCTGCAGTGATGGTACTGGGGCATTACCAAGAAACAAATAGTAATTCCAACCCAGCCCACACAATCCTGCTCAATTGACCCAACACACAGCTAAAATAAAATTACATGATGCCCACATAAAAGCCTTGCAAATAGTATCAACAGTCTGCTATGTGTGGTAAACCTCAGCTTAACAAAGCCTCCATCAAGACCAAGACAGTCAGTCAGTGTGCTGCTGAGCAGTCATTAGATAAAGTGAAAATACAGGCATGATGACAAGTGCTGGAGGCTCTGTGTCAAGTCATAATCCTGCTGTATGGCACTATTTCCATATGGGCATCAGATTAGGCGTCACGGTGGCCACTACTAGCATGACACAGCTGTCTGAGACTGTCCCTACTGTTCTGAAAACCCTGGTTATTCGACAAGCCGCATCCTGAACATGCACAAATTTAACACTGTGAAGTGGGAAATGTGATTTCAGGTAGATTGGGATGCCAATTTAGTTATCAAAAACACACATACAACTGCCTGATAGTGATAGAACAGCATCTCTGTAATGGCAAAAGGCTTTTTTGTAATGTTCATATAAATTTTTGTGAGGCCTGTGTTTTGCTTTAATTACAACTACAAAGTTTAGAGTGGCATTTTATGTGAGAAATGGGCGTTTCCACTTGAAATATTAAAATTTGAGTAGAAAGCCAAGCTTCTCCGCCTCATAACATGTTAACTGCATTTTGTGGTAAGGCAACATACTGCGAAGTCAAGTCGCCATAATTTTTACAGCTACAAGGAATGAAGAAACAACCACACCTTCTCTGGACAGATAAGTGTGTGTACATACAGCCTGGCATTGCATATGTTTGCCACATATGTCATATACAGTAGAAGTTGTTCTTGAATTATGGACACAAATGGACTCCCACTCAAATGGCAAGTTTCTTCAGATTACTCGGCTGAATCCATTTCATAGCAGCTGCTGGTGGAGTGAGTGCAAAACTAATGTAGACTTAACTCAATGTCAAATTTCTTCAGGAAAGGGACATGATGTTCGTATGCTATAAAAACCGAGAGAGAGAGTTGTGATGAAGATGTACACTTTCTTCCTCTTTAAGGAAGAGGATTATCAGAATCGTGTGAAAATGTGAAGTCAAGGTGTGAAAATTTACATAAAGAGTAAATTGCAATTATATCAGCCTTAAACCTTAGGCATATTGTCAGCTCAGATAAAAATTTCAGCACCCTCTCAGTTTTGTCACTGTACAACAAATCATCAATTAACATGTCAAAATGCTTTTAAAGCCAAACATTTATCTTTCACTGTAACCTATGTCTGTTTTTCACGTGATGGACAATAATGCATTAAAAAAATATAGGTTCAGGATCTATCAAACTGATGGATTGTTTTATTTGTTTTTTGCCACATTGTCTGTGGAATACTTCAAAAACCGAATCCACTTAAGGAACTTCTGAAGTTGGTGAAACAGAGTGGCTCAGCTGCTGATGCTGACATATGTGGTGGTGGCAGAGCTGTCACAAAAACGGACGTCACCTCGAGACAACAGACATTAACATCTGTGACTGATACCAGTAGTGGAGAGAGAAGATGGACACCGGTGACCTCTTAATTAAGACTCAATCTTTTTCCTGTCTTTGCTAATTAGTCTCCGCTTGTCTAATTAAGATTCTATCAGTGAGCTGTCACATTTTACTCACTGTACTGCTATAATGAGGCCTGTACAGTAAATGATGGTTGTATGGACTCTCTCTGTCTGCAAAAAATGAGGACAAAGTCTCTCTATTGTAGTTTTCATACAGTATGCGTACTGACCTTTAAGTACTCATATGCATACTGACCTTTATGTTCGACTATCAGACACACAAACGCACACAGTGGGACAGCGTAACTTTGTGCTGCCATGGTGCTCGGTGCTACCAAGGCAGTCAAAGCAGTCAACCGGCCCCACAGCTGAACTGTGCTTCCAAGGCTGTGTGCACCCACTTAGACTTGGAGCAAGTGGTATTTGCAAATAGTTAGCATCATTTTGACTTTCAAGAATTGTGCAGTGTGCACAAACCCAGTTACTATGACCACAGGGCGAGAGGATGAAAGCAAAAAAATATATATTCAGTCCTATTTGGCCTACATTATCTGTATGTGAGGAGGTGTTGATAAAATTAGGGCTGTGTCTATCTTCAGTGTTTTGCCCCTACAGCTTGATATAATTAAGACCACACACACACACTAAAGCCTTACTGGACACTTTGAGATATGTTTTTGTGTTTTCTAGCTGGAAAATTACAGAGAGAAGTTAACAAGAAATTATACCAAAAGCTCCTCCAAGAATCTGTTTACCTAAACTGAGGCATGTTTTAACTGTTGGAGACAAAATGAGTAGATCTGGACCAAATCTGCATTCACTCATTAAGTCTGACCAGGTCACTGATGCAGGTTTTTGATATTTCTTTAAATGCCTTTGAGAATAGTTAGCAACAATAGCAGATGGCCAAAAGACATAACAATAGCCAAAGATTTCATGATAAAATGTTGAATATGAACATTAAGTAATGCACGGGACCATTCTCCTCCTCCTTCGACATCTAGCTCACTTCTTTTGTTCATTTTTTGGCACAAATGAGAACAAACCACTCTTCCTTCTGCAGCCCTGTTTCAGCCCAATCAGTTAAAAACATAAGTCATGTTTTGCATTTCAGCTGACCAGAGAGCATTCCAAGAAGCAAAGAAACTCTTGTGTGTGGTCCCCCTGCATAAATTGAATCATTTCGTGTGTGTGTGTGTGTGTGTGTGTGTGTACCGCTAGGCTGAAGAGGCATGAAACTACTGGAAACAATAGAGGTTTAATGTGAGTGGTACAAGTGGTGATTGAGTCATGCAGTGAGAGCGCAGCTTTAGGGGACACACAAGAACAGCTGATGCACAGTCATCACGTGGGGCCGCACAGTTTGGCGCAGTCCGGATATCAGATAACTGTGATAGCCGTTACGCACTTGGCCCTTAGCTGCTAAAAAGTTATTACTGAACATCTATCAGTACTGGGAGGCCACCTGCAAAGCTGATGACACAACCATATCTCCCCTGCAATCATGAGAGATTACCAAGACCATTTGGTGTCCTGAAGGCTTCCAGCTAACCACAGGACATGCATGCTTTCTCAATCAAGGCTGCCTCAACAATGCTCGCCATTACACAGGCAGATAATTCCAGATGGGAGGGCTGCAAGCATCCTCTTAACTGTGCTCAAGCCACGCACACAGAAATGCATAAATACTATAACATCTCCTACCAGGTAACTTGTGGTGATAGCAATTTCTCAAACTAAGCAGTTTCAGATACATTACTGTCATTTTCCTTGAGAGATTAAGTGTGGTAATGCCTGAATATGCATCAGATCACCACTCATTACAGACAGAAATTCTAGAGAAAAATGATTAGAAATGGGTTAAACAATGTGTTTGTCTGCTCAAGCATTTATTGCAAATGTTAGCATGTTCAGCTTACTAGTTTACTATAGAAGTAACCTATCTCAGATCAAGAAGCATTTCTTTCTACATTATTTTGGGGAGTTTCATCACTGCTCATGTCAGCCCATCCACTGTGTAGTATTCTCAGCTATGTGGAAGCAGGTCCTGAATGCTACTTTATCACAATGAGGGGTACATTAGCGGCTTTGTTGATTTGGGGAAGTTTACACTCCAGCAACTTCAGCCAAACTCATTATCCAAGATAGCTTTAGCTTTGCCAGACACAGTGGCTAGTCCTCATTATGAACAGCCTTTTCACTTTAATGTTAAAAGTTAAAATGTTTGAAAAGACAAATAATGAAGTATAAATAATGAAGCATAAATCTAACCCTTTGTTTTCCTTGGTTAAGTACTGCTAAAGTAAGCAGCAAGACAGAGTTATTCTAGAATGAGATAGTTCAGTGTAACATTTGCACTAAATAGTTCTTCACTGCAGTGTTATAGCAATGCTGCTTCCTTATATGAAACTTCAGCTGATGAGGAGCTGACTTTTTGCCTGGAAGATGCAGCTTAAGCCTCAGTCTTTCAGCACATCATGTAGCAGTCAAGTGCACATTTAAGACCCTTTTACAGGGCCCTTGTTATAAAATGAGACAGCTTGAAACACTTAAAGTCACCCTGAGGTGGTGTTTTCAACTATCTCATGGAGCTAATGTTAGCTTAATTAGCTAGCTAGCTACAGCCAATAAAATCTGCTAGCGTTAACTGTCACTTCGGCCGACAGAGGTCATCAGTCACAGGCCAGAAATGAGACGCTGCCTTTGACTACCTCTGTTGAAATCAAGAGGCATTTCATGTGATAAATCACTGTGACTATGAAACGCATATGTAGCATAGCAACAGTAAGTTGTGGCAACTTAGCTTAGCAAACAGCTAATTAGTAAAATACTTCCTTAAAATGGAAAGCAGTAGATGCACTTGACACATATACGATAATCATTTTCCTAACAAGAGCAGGCGAGCTGCATTATATTCATAACTCATTATTTCAGAGTATCCTCAATTATCTTTTAAGCTCGCAATCACCCGCTCTCCCCTCACTGCCATCCATAGAAATATCTTCAGTATTACTTTTATCGGCTCAACATGAGTGACTGTTGAATGATTCTTTCATTGGGAGACTTAGGCAGGAAAGAAGGATAGGGGTGGGGACTCAGTCAGTACAGGCTGCCCCTTAATAAGAGCCGTCACAATTCCTCCCATATTCAGGCGACAATGAGCGTGGAGAGAATAGATGGAGGACTTGGAGATAAAGAGAGCAGATAGGATGAATGCATTAGGAAGATGAGGAGGAATGAGCCCCGGTATGGTTCAATAAATGTGTTATATGCCATATAATTGCCATAGAAATTTGATTTGGGGCTTGTGAGTGTACACCCAGGTCGTGTGGCTGTAGTGGCCATCTCCTTACCGCGGACGGACAGACGGTTCAAATGCTCTAAATCCCTCTTAATGGGGCCTAGACTGTTCTCTAAACCTGCCAGATACTCCCCTTTGTTTTGTCTAGTATAGGAGTGATATAAGCGGAAGTAACTTCAAAGACTTTACATTAATGGGATTTGTATAGGCACTTTAGGGCCTCAAGCAGAACATAATTAAAGGTAGAGAAGAGGCAGACTTTGGAGAAGGCCTTTCTCTCAAAGAATGGAGATAAAGTAGATTTTCCTGAATTATAACCACAGCTAGAAGATAACAAACTGAGTTTAGCATAATGACAACAAATTAACTCCATATAAGCTTCTAAGTATCTTTTACTATCTTATATATAGAAGTCAAATGCTACAGCACGATAATATCTCAAACATGAGGTGCTTAGTTAAAAGATACACGAGCACTTAACTGAAATTTTCTTTGTGCACAAGTTCAGTCCCTATAATTTAAAAGAACCCTCAAACCCTCAACTTTTAAAGGCTGTGGCATTTTCTAGGCACATCCACTTACCACTAGGTCTCATCTCAGCCATAATAATAGTACACAGCCCGGCCAATCCCATCATTTTAGCTAAGGTTATTATTTCCGCACAGACGCAACCATTTCATCTGAGTTTAGGCTGACAGAAGGGCCAGCGCGTCAGCCTGCTCTGGCACCCTTGTGCAGGCACATCGTGCACGCTTTGAAATGCACACACCACTACTGCTCTGCGGGCGCCCTTATAGTCCCATTCTTCGCTTCACACAGTACAAAGAGACAGAGCTGCCTGCTCAAGCATTATAGAGACTCTGCTGTGAGAGCTTTAGAACCTGTATCAGCCTGTAGTACAAAATTGCCACTCATACTTATTTCATTTTGCTTGCCGATAAAATTTAGCACCTTCTGTATTAACTATGTATATATATTTGGATGCACAACCTAGTATAATACTCAAAGCCAAAACTCAAACACGGTACTATAAAACATAAACGCTTAACAGTGTTATGTTTTGGTACCGGTACACCCCATTCTGATTTGAAAATGCATTCAAATCCAGGCTATTAAACTCCACCTCATTTCCCTGCTCAGATTGTTGCTTTCTCCTCACTCTGCAGCACCCTCTTCTACAGCAGCAGCATGTACCGGCTGTGCTGGCCCATTTTAATGCCTGTGGGATGCATCTGATGCCGTTTCGATTCTGTGGGGGTAGAGGGGAGGACATGGGCAGCAAGTCTGATGGGGAGGGTGGCAGCCTGGTTGATGCATTTTGGGTGTGTAGATGGGGTATTCTAACTAAAGACACTGTTGGATGGCTCTATATTTATGGCATGTTCGGTTGCAATTTTGAGCATTACATCGGTTGTGCGTCAAACTCGCGATAACGAAACTGACAGCACAGACTTAGTGCTGCAAATGTGAGGGGCTGTTGTGCCGGTAGCGACGCGATGTCCTCTGCACAGCTGTCACTGTCATGCAGTCTTTGCGATGTGACGCGGGGCGGCTCTGTTCTTTGACCGCGTGATCGGGAATGGGATCATGTCATGCCTGCGGACAATGATGGTGTGTGTATTTCTGTGCGTGTGCGCGCGCAGCCGCCGTATGCGGTGCCAGACGGACAATGACCAGGCTCTTTCCTGTCGCTCTGCTACTCAAGATGAGGCATGTGGTTATGTCTGCGGCGCTCAGGTAAAATGATAGGATTGATGGCTGTGGGCGATGTGTGGCTGAGATGAACAGTAGCAGTGGATGTGCGAAAATGCTGCCGGCGGCTTCAAAGATTGAGGGCTATAATTCTTTTTAAATCGGCAGGGACGGGCGCCGGCGCGAAAACTTCGATTAATGCTCGTGCATTCAGCACCTCATGTTCTGAATACTGTGCTGCATATTTGAAGCTTCTTGCGGTAGATAAAGGAACGCCGTAGGTGTTGTTGTCATTGAAAGCAATCCTCGGCGACCTTTCTGGTGTGGTGCGGCTCTTTATCTCCCGGGCTGCCCCAGACAAGGCGCTTTGCTCGAGAGTCTGCTTCAGCTCTTTTCTTCACGCTGGTGTGTTCTTAACGAAGACTGCTAAAGTGTGTTACCCGCAATCCCGTGTCTTTCGAAGTCTTTAACCAAACACTCACGCGCATTCATGCTGCACTGAACAAAACGAAGTATCTGGCCGGTGAAATTTGAACACGGTCTGTCGCTCGCGGTGGATGCGCACCATGGCCTGCGCATGCACTGCAAGCCCAGACTCTCGAGATAACTTCCTGCGGTGGCTGCCAGTGTCGGCGCACGGTAACGCAATTTCACTGCCTCCTCATCTTTCTCGCTCTGTTCGTCTTGTCTCTCTTATCTCTCCCTCTCAATCTCCTCTCCGCGTGTCACCTGAATATGGGAGGGGAACAGCGGGCAGCTGCTGTGAGGGCGGCCTGTGCCAACTGATCCCCGCCCCTGTCCTTTTTCCTGGCAAATCTCCTGATGAAAGAATCGTCGCGGGTACGCTCACGGCAGTATGAATGACGATGTGTAACGAAAGGGCGGCTGCGGATGGTGACCGAGGAGGCGTGGTGGTATGAGTTCAAAAGATGCTGAGATGTTGAATGATGCAGAATAACGTATTAAAGGTATTGTATCAAAATACTGTATCTATTTAAGTATTTACTATTCTTCTATTTAGCAAACTAAGTTATACAGCTGCTATTTTGTCTTCGTATGTTCGTAATCGCGGTGTTGTCACCGTGAGAATGCTGTTCGACGGAGGGTAGTCGAGCAGCGTGTTCTGGCCTGTGTTGATGACCTGTCGACCGGTATTTGATTAACGCTGGCGGATTTATTGGCTGTGGCTGGCGGTGGTCATTAACGTGGCTCCGTGAGATGGTTGGTACCGCCTCGGTGAACAGGTGTTTCGAAACTGTCATTGCAACAGGGCCGCAAAGATGGCAAATAATAGCATGACTGCTACGTGACGTGGCTGAAGACGAACAGCCGCCCGGGCAATCGGCTCCTCGGCGGCTAGAGTTTCATGAGAGCGGCGTTACTATAACTGCGGTGAAGGGCTATTTGATGCAGATATTACGCTGAACTCATTCTGAATAACTCTCTTGCTGCTTGCTGGCAGTGTAACCGGGGAAAACGAGGTTAATTTATCGCTGGGTATTGCTCTTCGTTGTTATCTTTTCAAACATTTAACTTTAACGATAAGTGAGGCTGGTATAATGAGGAGACCTGGCCCGCTGTGTCTGAACAGGGAAGCTAAGCTGTCTTGAATGATGATTGGCGGTACAGATGTAAACTCTGAATCGAGCCACGCGTGCTTGCCCTCATTGTGATGAAATGGGTGGAACCTGCTCCACAGCTGAGTGCTACGCGATCGGATGGTGTTCCATGTGTGGCTCCCAGAGGCAGGAAGTGGCCTGGCCCGTCTCCTGACTCAGACCCACTTCTGTAATGAGCTGGTAATGAACGTGCTGACGTGCGATAAATATGTGAATGGTACATTGTTCAACCATTTCTGATCCTGCTCAGAACCGCAGCATCTGTAATGATGATGATCTGATGCATGTTCGGCGTTACTGCAGCAATCTCGGGGAAGACGAACGTGTGTCTGAGCAGCGGTTGATTATATCGCCGCAAATTACCTGACGGAGATATTATATTATGCGTTTCTGTGTGCGTGGCGAGCGCGATTGAAGGATGCCGCAACCCTCCATCTGGTGTCTGCGCAATGGCGAGCATTATTGAGCAGCCAGTGAAGCGTGGCCATCTGTGGTTGGCCAGGCCTCGGGACGCCAGGCTCAGTGTGGCTCGCGTTGCGAAGTGTGGTTGTGTCGTGGCTGCGGTGGCCTCGATGGATATTCGATGGTAACTTTTATGGGCCGAAGTGCGTGACGGCTGTCGCAGTTATCGGTTGCGCCAGGCCCGCGTGATGACATGCGGTAACTGTGTGTTTCATCCCGGCGCGGCTCTCGCTGCGTAATCGCTGCTATGCCTCGCAGGCCTCTGTTGGGCCTCGATGGTTTCATGCTCTTCGGCCTGACCGCACGCACGCACTGCGCAGGAGATGATTCGGTATGCGGGGGACCGCAGGGATTTCTTTGCTGGCGGAATGCTGGTGACTGAAGTGAAGACATGACTTATGTTGCAACTGATGAGCGAAACAGGGGCTGCTGAAGGTGTTGTTCTCATTGTCGCCAAAATGAACGAAAATGAATAGGAGAGGGAGAATGATCCGTGCGTGCTTGATGTTCGTATTCGACGTTTTGTCGTGGAATCTTTGGCTGTGTCTTTATTATATTGTTGTAACTGAAGACGTTGAAGAATATCGAACCCTGCGTCTGACCTGGTCGGACGATGGTGGATGCGGTTAATCTGCTCGTTTATCGATTAAACGTGCTCGGTTAAAATGAGCGGACCGGAGGGCTGTTGATTCGGCGATGGCCTCGCAGCAATTTTCGGCTGGAAGACGCAAGGCATGTCTCGAAGTGTCGATGAGCACCGATGACGTGATGTATTGTCAGGCTGTGAGGCAAGGCTGCTGATTGGACGGCCTGACTGTCGCGCGCCGCAGCGGTGTGGGCCAGATGAGACTGAATATGTTGCTGGCATCTGTGGTGACTGGGTTTGTGCCTGCTGCCTGGTCTGAAGTCGAATGATAACTGACTTCCAGTACTCGCACTCCAGAATCTAGTGGAGTCACCCCGCAACAGGCACAGGGGATCGGCGTGGGGCCGAACAATGCCCCGACTGGCATGAGCGCCGTAACGGCGCAAAGAGTACGCTGTCACAGCCCTGTGTCGTCGTCGAACATCAAAGTCGACCAATGCATATGGTATGAGGTCGGTATGCTATGTGAGAACTTTACAATGAAGACTTTGATCCTCATTTTGCAGACGGAGGAGTCCGTATGACCGTGACCTGTACGGGCCTGTTATAACGGTGCAGTGGTAAAGTGTGAACTGACTCACTGATGAGAATCTTGGTGAACAGGCCGGAGACGGTGCGCGAGGGCAGGAAAGACGGAGTCTGGTGGAGGTCGCCGTGTCTCTCCGCTACTGGTATCGGTCGCAGATAATGTCTGACGCCGAGGTGGCTCGTTTGTGACGGCTCTGCCTGCCCCATGTCGGCATCGCTGGTCGCTCTGTTCGCCAACTGAAGTTCCTTAAGTGAATTCGGGGCTGTGTTCCACGGGCAATATGGCTGGCAAATAGAAACAATCATCGATTTGATCTGAACTATATTTTAATGCGTATTTACATCGCATGAAAACTGAACATGGAGCCTGATGAAGATGAAATGTTTGACACTGGCTGACCCCATTGTGTTAATTGATGATTGTACTGATGACAAACGGAGGGTGCTTCAGTACATCTGAGCTGACAATATCTTTCAAGGTTGGGCTGGCAATTGCAGGGCCACTCTTTGTGTAGTTTTGCGCATTTCGCGTTCTGATCGCCGAGAAGAATGTACGTCTTCATCGCAACTCTCTCGTTTTATGGCATGCCGGTTATCGTGTCCGCCTGAAATTTGACGTTGATGAAATCCCGATCGTTTTGCGCTCACTCGCCGGCGACGCTATGAAATAGTTCGGCCAGTCTGAAGCCGCCGTTGATGAAGTCTGTATCCGTGGTCGGAACGGCCTGCGCGTGACGTATGCGGGCATGCCGAGCTGCTGCACGCGCCCAGCTCTGTCGGAAAGGTGATTGTTCGTTCGCGCATGTAAGTATGGCGACAAACTTCGCAATATGCCTTACCATAATGCGATTGACTTATGTTGTGAGGCGGAAGCAACTCAGGTAATATTTCGAGTAAACGCCCATTTCGCGTAAAATGCCGCTCTAAACTTTGTGATTATAATTAAAGCAGGCAGGCCTCCGCAAGAACAATTTGTTACAAAGTAACCATTTATGGGAACAGTGACGCCGGGAAGGGACGCGGCGGGCATTTGGTGAAAACCACGTCACGCGATTCAAGCACGCTGGGGATGGCGTTGCGCTGGATGGACCGCGCGGCGACCGGCAGGGTTTCAGGCGGGGCGACCGGACGGCTGTGTCATGCTAATGATGGCCGCATGAGCAATCGATGCCGCAGAGAATAGTGCCGTACGGCGGGGATTGACAGCGCAGGCCGCGCGTCATGCCTGTTCGCTGTCTAATGACTGCTCGGCGGCACGCTGTCGCCAGTGTGATGAGGCTTTGATAGCTGGTTACCACGCATAACGAACTGTTGTTCTGTTGCAGACTTTATGTGGGCATCGCTCTGAACTATTTGCGGCTGTGTGTTCGGAGTCGGTGAGCGGGATTGTAATGGGCTGGGTTGGAAGTGCTGTTCTTGTGTCTTCAGTATCACTGCGGCTGTTCACGCGGACACGCCGCAGGATGAACGTGCTGTGCGTTTTGTGGTTAAACGGAGTGACGTTCTGTGCGTTGAGCGTGGGCCTGGGCAATGCGGTTGTTTTTCGAACTTTGCGTAGGATATTGTTCTCGCTGTTGTCTCCGCGTGACGCGCACGCAGTTTCAGTAACTCTGGCTGCTATTCGGGGTCTTTGTTGTGGCTGTATTCAGCCAGATCTGACTGTTTCGTCTCGAATATCTTAACGTGTCGCTTTGTTTCGATTGTTATTTTGGTGTGTGTGCTCGGCGAATACTTGAGAACTCTGACCAGGATTATGGGGAGGACGCGGTGAAGAAGCTGGGGTTTCGGCGCGATCATGAGATGCGCTTCGGAATTGACCGTTCGCGCGCTGGGGAAGTTGTTAATCCGCTGAAACAGAACAATATGGTGTTCGTATTCTGACTTCCAT
>BRZM01003321.1:0-41037 GCA_033238685.1 Lates japonicus
GGAGGCAGGTAGACGGGCACGCAGGGAGGCAGACAGGAGGATAGGCAAGAGGAGATGCAGGTAGGCACGCAGACAAAGGCAACGAGACAGTCAGACAGACAGTCGGATGGGAGGGACTCAAGGGAGGGATTAAAAGAGAAATTTGAAAGAAACTCAAAGCAGGAGGGATTGAGCAAGAGGATCGGTGCATCTTCAGAGCATCTCTTGCTTTTAGAGGAAGATTCATGAGTATTCCCTGTTGTTGTCTTGCAAGGGAATACACTTGTGTTTCACCTGGTCTTGGAAGACATGCATGAAAGCAGCCTTCATATTGATTCTGTCTCAATAAGAAGGCGTGTTTACGGCATGTTTCAGCTGGATATGATGTTGTTGCGAGCCAAGAGCGCACGACTAAAGATTAGAATGTTCTCTATCCAAGAACAAAAAAAAAAAAAGGGCAATCAGATGTTTTTTGTGGACTGCTCTGATCCCACAAGAAGGAGCCTGAGATGATGGTGCATGATGATTAAATAACAGGCCGGCATCTCTCCCCTGCCGTTGGCCTGATTTGCTATGCAGGAGAGGCAGTGCTCTGGTCAGAGGATAACCATGTAATCAATGGAATGAAAAAGCTGCTCTGGCTGTGAAGGTTAAGAGGGGTACTGGAGGCTTTCAGCCCACTCTGTGCGCCACACATGCATTCAAAACACACACCAGACAGTCTGAATGTTACATCTCCTCCTCTAATTCCTCCTCCTCTCACCTGTTCCCCTTCCCTCCTGTCTTTCTTTGACATGCCTTTATCTTTCTTTCTCTTGGCTCGCTCCCTCCCACTGCCTCCGCCTCTTTTCGCTCTGATTCCCCCCCTCGGTAGTTTTTTTCTTCCTCTGCATTTTCTCTTTATATCCTCTGTCTCCCACTATATTTGTGCTCTCTCTCTCTCTCTCTCTCTCTCCCTCCCTGTCATTTACTTTCCTCTCTTCCCTCCCTCCCTCCATCCTCTTTTCCCTCCCTCCCTCCTACCTTTCCCCAGTGTCAGCTGCTGTCACTGTGGCAGAGAAAGTGACCAATCAGAGCTCACTTCACAGCACCGGCTTCTCCCTCCCTCCCTTATTCCTTCCGTTCCTTCCCTCTATTTCCTTCTCTTCCTCCTCCTCCTCTTCCTCCTCCTCTCATAACCATCTGCCTCTCTTCCCCACAACCTTTATCAGCTCACTTCCTGGAGACGAAATGTGATGCATTATGAGAGACAGACGGCTGTCTTAACGAGGTTAGTTGTGCAGTGTGGCTTATCAACAGAGACACTGCTAATCCTGTGTGTGGATGTGTGTCCGCGCGCGTGTGTGTGGATGCACCACTTATGAGCTAATGAACTCATACATGTACAGGCCCACACACAAACAAACGCAACCTCACATACTTACTCATTTTTTCTCCAAAGAAGAGGAGGAGGGAGGAGGGGAGGGAGGAGAAACAGCTGTATATTTATATTCGTCGAGTCTATGAGAGAATATGATTTGCATGATGTAAGCATATTTTAACCCTGCTGTGTACTGTTTTGCACTGTATCCACTTTACAACCAGCCTTTGTGTTGGTTATTTTGCTGAGTTCAAGAGGAAGAGTCCCTTGTCTTCTTCCCTTCACAATTACCTATATAACAAGCCCTAAATGGCTGATAGGGTCTATATAATCTCTTCCATGTCTGTATTAAAGCCTTACTCACGCCTTTGTATGTGTGTGCTCCCTCCTCTCAGGTGCTGATATGTGTACACGATGAGCGGACTGGGGGAGAACTCCATGGAGCCTCTCAGCTCAGAAAATCGGAAACGCAAGCTCTCCACTTGCGACACGCCTGGTCTGGGGTGAGTGTGTCTGATGAGCAGAAAAGCAGGAAAGTGGGCTACTGGGTCAGTGGTTTCTGTAGCCTGGACCATGTGGCTCTTTTTGTTGATGAGTGCTGTGATGACTAAGAACCAAACTGTGTGCAAAAACATGAGAAAATTTTGTTTGTAGCTTTGGTAAAAAAAAAAAAAGCTGAATTTCATGATTTGAACACCCAGTTGGATGGAAACATTAACAATGTACAGGCTGAGTACAAGAAGTTGCAGAGCAAAAGCGCATAAACAATATGTACAGCCATTTAGGAAAAGTTTAACATTTGGGAAATATACATATATTCTTTCATGTCAAGAGTAAGGTGAGGAGCCAATGCTGCTCTCACGCTAACTGTGAAGCTAGAGCCAGCAGCCGGTTATCTTAGCTTAGCATAATGACTGAGAACAGCTAGCCTGTCTATGTCAAAACTCACAAATTAACACATTATGTCACGATAACTAACGTGTCACCAGGCTAGCTGTTTCCCCCTGTTTTCATCTCCTGGCTGTAGCTGCATATTAAGGGCACTGACTAGAATCGTATCAATCTTCTCACCTAGCTTTCAAGAAAATTTGTGTATTTTCCAAAATGTCTTAACTACTCCTTTAAGATGCAGAATACAGCAAGCTTGTTCAGTTACCACTACCAAGAAATGACTCCTCAGGTGAGGTTTCAAAAACACAGTCAGGCTGCCACATTGAAATCCACTGCTGACTTTTCTACTGGGTGTTTTAGGTGGTCCATTGTGCCCAGAGAGCAATCCGTTGCCATGCTTTGTCAGACGAACAACTTTCTTTTTACTTTGCAGCCACTCTGCTCTCAAAAATAAAAAACAGCAGTGACAATTTGAGAAAAGTGGAGTTGCATTAGCTTAGCTTTAATCTCTGCACGTTGGCCCCCGCAGGTGTGAGAGGAAGCGTCGGGAGCAGGAGAGCAAATACATAGAGGAGCTGGCAGAGCTGATCTCCGCCAACCTCAGCGACATTGACAGTTTCAACGTCAAACCAGACAAATGTGCCATCCTCAAAGAGACGGTGCGCCAGATCCGCCAGATCAAAGAGCAGGGTGAGTGGACACAGTTGTCTGAAATCCTGAAGGCTACGGAGCGCTGTAGCCAGACGGGTGCGGTGCAAGTCAGATGGACTGTTAAGAACTGTGTGTGGGGAAGGTAGAGTAAGGTGTTGAGGAGAGAGAGGGGGGGGTAGAGACAGCTTAGGGTTAGCAGACACATACACACACGAGCCTCAGAGCCCAGGTGCAAGGACGAATCAGTCATTCATCTCCCACAATTTCACAGCCTCAACTATTTATGTTTGGGAGGAAACATTGGCAATGCTTTGTGAACCTGTCTTTCATATGTGTGTGTTTGTGTCTGTGTGTGTGTGTGTGTGTTATGGGCATGCACAGCTATGTGCTGGCCTCGCCAGGGGCTATTTAGTTGGACGTTTGCAGGTAATCACATGCCCATCCATTCTGCTGAACTGCCAAATTATTAGTTTGGTTACAGCTGCTGTTGTCACAGTTCTGTCTCCATTATGCAGCGGTCATCTCTGCAGTGAACAGTTGGAGAAGCTGCAGGCTGAGACGTTCGCTTTGCAGATGCCCCGTCAGTGCCGAATGGACATTTTTTCTCTCATCCAGACTTGTGTCAGTTTAAATTTTTCCGTTCAAGGTGAATTTCTGGAGATCGGGGGTGGGGGTAGGGGGTAGGGGGGGTGGGGGTGGGGGGAGGCGGGAGAGCCGGTGGTGAATTTTGTTCTTGTGTTTCTGCTCGGCTCAGTCAGTGTCTGCCACCTCGACAGGAAGGGGAAGAGGCTACAGCTGGCCCTTATTGGCTGCTGACAGGTTGCCATAGTTACAGGAAGTGAAGACATAATGACACGGGCGTTTAGACTCGTCTCTCGCTTTCTACCTGTTCCTCTTCTTCTCCTCTCACTTTCAGTTGTGCTTTCTGCCAGTCTTTATTTTGTTCTTTTCTCTTCGATCATTCCTGTTCTTCATCGCACTTGGATTTAGCGTACCCTGCTCTTGCATTCTCCTCCTCCTCTTTTGCTCTCCTGCCCCCCCCCCCATCTCTCATCTGTATTGCAGCACAATGAGTTGCAGCATCTTCAGGTTTGCTCCCAGCATCTTAAGATATTGAGCGAACTGATGGAGTGCAGCCTCCCTCTCTCTTTCTGCCTCTCTCACACACTCTGTTTATGTCTCATTCTCTTTCCTCTTCCTCTCTCTCCTTTTCTTTCAGTCCTTCTCTACCTAACTTCACAGAGCCTGGCTGTAGGCAGCAATGGCTTTTTTTCTTCTTTGTGTGGGTATCAGTGCCCCTTGGGAGCTAATCAGATAGAATGATTCCTGTAGCCGAACAGCCCCCGCCTCTTTCTCAGACCAAGCCCTGTATTAATACAGCAGCCAAAACACCAGCCGTTTTCTCTCAGCATCATCTCCGTCCACATCGCTCTGTCTCAGCCCCAGTCCTTCCTGTCTCTCTCTCTGTCTATATCTGTCTGTCTTCCTTTCCCTCTGTCAGCCTCAGCCCCTCCATTAATTCAGGTGCCTCGGCTCCTGCCCCTGCACCATTACAGCTTCCAGAGCCTCTCTAGCTCTCTCCCGTGCGCGCGCTTTCTCCCTCTCTCTCTCCCTCTCCCTCTCTCTCTCAGCCCCAGCCTACCAGACAGTCCCTCAGAGTCTGACACTGAATATAAAGCATGAGGACGGCTGCTACCTGCTCCACATGCACCCAGCCCTCTCTTCCTCCTGACGGGCTCCTCAGAGAAACCTGCCTCCGTCCGTCTCCCTCCTCACCTGTAGTTTCTAAATCCAAAAAAAAAAAAAAAAAAGAAAAGAAAAGAAAAAAAGTGAAGATTGAGAAACGCTGCCCCCTGCTGGTGCAGCTAGAGTAGTGACTGTCTGGTTGTTTCCTCTGGTCTCAGGTATCGTTGCGCTCACCTTGTGTTTTTACTTTGCTCTTTTTTTGCATCTTTGTAAGCAACTGGGCTTGAAGTGGCTGTTTGTGCTGTTTTTATTTTAATTTTTCTAACTCATTTCCTCTCTTTGCCCTCCCTTTCCTCTCCAACAGGAAAAGCTTCATCCAATGATGACGACGTTCAGAAGTCAGACGTGTCATCAACAGGTCAGGGGGTCATTGACAAGGACCACCTGGGCCCGCTCCTGCTGCAGGTGAGTCTGGCTCTCCTCCGCCGCTAAATCAGATGATATTTGTCCAAAGTTTTTGATTGGCCAACTGGCCCGGCGCTGACCTGTCCTGTCCACTGCGCTCGTCTCAGGCTCTGGACGGCTTCCTGTTTGTGGTGAACCGGGAGGGCAGCATCGTGTTTGTGTCAGACAACGTGACGCAGTACCTGCAGTACAAACAGGAGGAGCTCATCAACACCAGCGTGTACAACATTCTCCATGAGGACGACAGGGAGGAGTTCCACAAGAACCTGCCCAAGACCAACAGTGAGAAACACACACACACACACACACTTACACTCATAAAAATACTCAAGCATACTCGCAGGGAAGCTGCACGCCTGCTCAGAAGTCAACCCTGCTTGACATCTTCCACAGGGCTGAGGTATAAAACAAACTTTGAGAGGTTACAACAACTCCGCACGCACGTCAAACGTA
The DNA here is from genome assembly GCA_033238685.1 of Lates japonicus. Classification (NCBI taxonomy): domain Eukaryota; kingdom Metazoa; phylum Chordata; class Actinopteri; family Centropomidae; genus Lates; species Lates japonicus. The sequence goes on from BRZM01003321.1 coordinate 5,486, forward strand.
AACTCACTCAGTTATGTATTCATGCTCCTCCGTTCTTAACTCCTTCTCTCATTATAATGAGGAGCTCCTGGGAAGCCTGTTCATGTGCATGAGAGCTTTTCGGAAAGACACACACACGCGCACACACCTGACAAAACACTCATGTGCACAGAAGCACCCACCCACTCGGTGCTAAGCAGGCAGAGCGTAGCGCAGCTGTCAGTCACACTCAGTGGTCCAGACAGTGTAAAACAGGCCTGAGCTCTATTCAGATCCCATGGCAGCCATCTGGAAACTACTTACTGCTGAATAATGCACCTCCACACTTTCCTCTACTTAATTCACTATGTGTTTGCATGTGCATATGTGTGTTTCATTGTGTATATTTACATGCCTGTGTCAGTAATGGGATAGCATTTTTTGAAGGTGCGGTGCTGTGTCTGTGTGTGTGTGTGTGTGTGTGTGTGTGTGTACACCCGTGAACATGTGCACAGAGCACTATTTATAAAGCTGATTAATTATGGATATGTGTGCTCGACTGAACCTGCTACTTGATTAACTCTGCAGTAATGTTCCTAAGCAGCGGCGCCTCCGACATGTCATTGACACGTTCTCTCACTTATTCCTCCTCTTCCCCCTCCCGTTGCATGCTCCGTTATTCATTCACTCTCTTTATCTTTTAAGACTCATCTTTATCTACTTTTCCTGCGAGCGTCCCTCGTGCCTCTCTCAACTCGCTCTTTCTCAGCTTCATTCATACTTAATATGGCTGCCTGCTAAGATGAATATTGTGCTTGTCTGTTTCTCAACCTGCTTCTCTCTGCTCTCCCACCCCTCATTGTGTCTCGCTCCGCTGCTCTGCCCCTTCATTATCTTTTGGACCCATGAATGAAATACGCTCTCTCTGCACATTCCTGTGGGATGACCGCTGACCACGCCAGCTACAGTTAAATACACACACACACACATACAAGCACCCATGACACACACATACACACAGTCAGAGTTACAAGACACACTCGGGCTCAAAAACATGGAGTGAGCTTTTGTTGTTGGCCAGTGTGTTTTTTGACCCCTCTGTCTTGCCTCACTGTTGGCTAATTGTGTCTGAGGGGAGATGTCGGCCCCGGGGACTGTGCTGCATTTTCTGTGTCGAGGAGAGAAAGCCAAGGCCTTGTTAAATCACCTCTCACTATCAGTTTGCCCCTCCCTACCACTACCATCCTGTGCCCCCCCACCCCAGTCCCTCAACATGCCTTGCTCTCCTGGGCTCTCTCTTGTATTCTCCCTGCACCTGCCAGACAGAAACCACCGGCCAACTCAAGGCCACGATAAGGCTTCACACAGACCTTGGAGGACAGATGGATGTCTCTCTGAAGTTTGCCTCCTCTTTTCCCTCTCTCTTTCTCTCTATTCCTCCCTCTCCCCTGTGAAGGTGAGCCCGTCTAAATGTGTGTGTGTGTGCCTTGATGAGGAGTCAGGGTCTAAATGAGGATAGATGGCTGAGTGTCCCTGGCCTCTGCCCGCTGCAGAGCAGACTGAGAGGGAGAGATATTGGAAATCGATACCTTGGCTACATTAATCCTATGGTCCATTTAGCCAGGGATCCGAACAGCAGGAGAGGCTTCTGCTTCTCAATTTAAGAGGGAAAATTCATGTTGCAGTGTGGTTTGTTTGTTTTGTTTGTTGTCTTTTGAGTGTGTGTGTGTGTGTGGCAGGATAGGGTGTGAGCTGTTTGTGATATTTTTATTACAGGCAATCCATTCATAGTTGCGTGTGGTTTTTCAGTCTCAGGAGTGTCGTGCTCATTCCATTTTACTCCCAAGTGTAAAGTTCTGTCACCATGATGTGTTTTTTGTTTGTGTCTGTGATTCCTTTTTTTTCAGTAAATGGGGTGTCGTGGGGAAGCGAGGCGGCCCGACAGAAGAGTCACACCTTCACTTGCCGGATGCTGGTCAAATTTGGCCACGTCCACGGCCCCATGGATGAGGGGCCAGCAGGGCCACGCTACGAGACCATGCAGTGTTTTGCTCTTACCCAGCCCAAGGCCATGATTGAGGAGGGGGAAGGTACGCTGGCGTAGTCACACAAACTCACAAACTTTTAGTTCGTGATAAGGAGAGTTTAATATGTTTGGGGGAAAAAAAGTGCAGCCATTCTTTTCGGCTGTTTTTTATTTTTGGCAAGAATCCCCCCTTCACTCAAAAATGTGTTTTGCTTAGTGTTACTTCACTTGGATGATTTGACCTTCACTGTGCAGAATGATGTATGTGCAGAGTTTTGGCACTAGAAGGCTGAGGGGCGAAAGTTTCTCCGTGATCGCTTAGGATCACATTTCAAGATGAAAAATGTCTAAAACTTACACGTCTTACTGCTTTGGATAAAAGCATACCATATGAGTAATATGTATAAGTGTGATTTTGTGACAGCACAACTAGTTTGAAAGTCAGTCATAGTCCAGTTTGCAGCTTACACAAGTGTGATGTGGAAACTTGAAAACTCCAGTGGACACAGACTGAGAATGTACTTTACAGTGAAGTAGGAGATATCTTATGTCCCACAGTTAAACTTTTGAGCTGAAAAGTATTTGCATGTTTATAGATCCTGGATTTTTTCAACTTGGTAGAAAAAGAAAATGTAACTTTAAAAAGTTTTAACAAGGTTTTTTTTGTAAAAAAAAAAAAACAAAAAAACAAAAACATATCAGATGCAAATTATTATTTCAAACAGGGCATTTTTATGTGTCTTAAATGTAACTGGAGGGTATCTTTAAAAAAGTGAGAATCAGATTTAAAATACAAAAGTCTTGTTGAAAACCTTACTTTGGAAATGCCCTTTTCAAGTACATAATTAGTAACTTACTTTCTTTTTATCCCCAATTTTAGCTCCACTTTCCATCATTCCATAGCATTTTCTTTTGGAAGCGGGAACATATAAAGTCTGGATAAAACTGGCTTAATATTGTAGTAGAAATACCTGCACACTATCAAAACCAAAAAGAGAACATATTTATCATAGGACCACTGTTGGCACAACTTGTCCTGTGATATAGGACTGCACATCTTGATTACATACACCTGACACAGCTTCAAAAAGACTAGGTCAGTGGTCCCAAACCACCTTCACATTTATTCATCTAAAATCTGCTCCTGTGAAAATCTTCAGTGAAAACCTGACACTTCTCTCCTCTCACATGCAGACCTGCAGTCATGTATGATTTGCGTGGCCCGTCGGGTGACAGCTATGGAGAGAACGGAGAGTTTCAACACCCGGCACGATCTCTCAGGTGAGGCGCTGCGTTACCCTAAATGCCCGCTAAACAAACACAGAAGTTCGAACAGGCCATGACGTAAATTTTTTACCCATGAGCAAGTTTGACTCATTCCTCTTGCATCTGCCTGTTTCCTTTTTCCCTCCACTCCTGCCCTCCTTCTGTCCTCCCCGGCAGGTAAACTGATCCAGATCGACCAGAACTCTCTGCGAGCGTCGATGCGTCCGGGCTGGGAGGATTTGTTGAGGCGTTGCATTCAGATGTTCCTGCAGCACAGCGACGGGCAGCCGTGGTCACACAAACGCCACTACCATGAGGGTGGGTCACACATTAACACGTACACACCTAGAGTGAACTGGAGTACTTCAAACTTGCTTCAAACGCGAATTCACCTTGTTAAATCCACAATGAAAGCACCCGAGGCAAAAGCATCAGGATGGCGCTGTATTTAATTAACTGTGTATTTAGCCCTCACTCTTACAATGCTATAGTTACAGCTATGATTAGTGTATTCTCTGACTCAAATAATTTGTTTTTAATTTGTTGTCACTGCCGATCTTGGCCAGGCCTCCCTGCAGAAAGAAACTCTGAATCTCAATGAGACCTGCTGCTTAAATATATAAACACACACCTCATGCATTAGTGTATCAGTATTGATCTCATGAATATGAATGTCCGAGCACCACAACATTGATCCTAGTTGTAATCACAGACTTGGTTTTAACATAAAGGCAGTGATTGATGACCTTTGTTATCAGATTGAGTGTTTCACGGTGTTCATCTGTCTTCGCAGCCTTCCTGCAGGGTCACGCCGAGACGCCCCTGTACCGCTTCTCCCTGTCCGACGGCACTCCAGTCACAGCCCAGACCAAGAGCAAACTGTTTCGCCACCCCATGAGCAACGAGCCGCAAGGCTTCATCTCCACTCACCTACTACAGAGGTCGGGAAAACTTGAAAACGCACAGGTTCCATTCAGACACACCAAAAGGAGTCATTTACTGTATTGACATAAAAAGCACTTCAGCATATCTGTGTGAGGCATCTGAGGCATTCATGCCACACGAATAGCTGAAGTAGTAGCTGAAGTAGCTTTTATGCACTGATGTCCTATGAAGACTCCACACAGAAACTGCTATATTAGTTGCATTTATATCTACAGCCTGAGAGCGGCATTTTTCAGACTTTCTGGCTGTTTTCTCTCTCCCTCTTCACAGAGAACCAAACGGCTACCGCTCAGCTCAGGGTGGGAACATGATGCCCAACACTATGAGACAACAGGGCATGGGAGGCCCCAACCCAAACTCCCAAATGAATATGAACACCAGTGGAGGGATGGGCATGGGGGGCATGGGGGGCATGGGCGGCATGAACAGGGGTTTCGGCATGAACGAGCAGGGCCACATGGGTCACATGGGTCCAATGGGAGGCGGCTCTATGTACGGAGGGAGCGGCGGAGGAGGAAGTGGAGGCGGGGGCATGGGCAACCGCATGATGCAGATGAATCAGATGGGGCAGATGAATCAGGTGGGGCACATGAATCAGATGGGTCCAATGAATCACCCAGGCCAAGGCATGCAGCAGCACCCGCAGCAGCCCCCATTTCAGAGCAGCGGCGGGTTCGGGCTCAGTGGCATGAACAGCCCCTCAGGGAGTCCCAGAATGGGCGGCCCCCAGCAGGGACTCCTCATGTCCCCCCGGAACCGAGGGAGCCCAAAGATGGGTGGCAACCAGTTCTCGCCTGGCGGTAAGTCAATCAGCGTCCCGACTTTTAGCGTCAGTGTCATTTCTGATTTGATTGATGTATTTGTTTGGTCAGATGCATTTGATTTTATGAGTTTTGTTTCTGTTCCAGGCATACACTCCCCTATGAGCGGCATTGGCAGTGGTGGAGGAAGTGGAGGGAGCACTACCACTTTCTCCAGTAGCTCCCTAAACGCCCTACAAGCCATCAGTGAAGGAGTAGGGAGCTCCCTCCCCTCCACCCTAACGTCCCCCTCGCCAGCCCACAAACCAGACAGCTCTCCCAGTATCCACTCCTCTTCCTCTTCTTCTCAGCCCAGTCAGCCGGCCAAACCAGGCCAAGATGGCTCCAAAAGTCCAGCTGGAGGCTTAGGGCCTGGGCCTGGTGACCATCACCACCCCATGCACCATCACCACCATCATCAGCATCCTCAGGCTGAGAGTTCTGGAGACCGACCAGATAGTCAGGCAGCTACAGCGACTAAAGAATCTGGAGAGGGGAGCAGTGAGGCGGGGGTGGCGAGCGCCGACCCCCCTCGGAGAGTGCCAGACAGCAAGGGGCATAAGAAGTTGCTGCAGTTGCTGACTTCCCCAACGGAGGAGCTGGGAATAGGCGGCAGTGGGCCAACGGGTCCACCTGTACCCCCCCCACCACCCAGCAGCAGTACTCCTGCAGGATCAGACAGTAAAGATCCCACTGGAGGCATGACTAGCCCCTCATCTACTGGGGTCTCCTCCTCTTCTTCAGCTAGTGCCAATCCAGGCCAGGCGACCGGACCAGGGGGAGTGTCAACACCGATATCGTCAGCCCACTACACCGGCTCGCTGCAAGAGAAGCACAAGATCCTCCACAAGCTTCTTCAGAATGGCAACACCCCAGATGAAGTAGCTAAAATCACAGCCGAAGCTACAGGAAAGGTGTCACTCGGGAGCCAGGAAGGCGGTGAGGTTGGGACAGGGGGATCGGGGGCTGGGGCCGGGCCTGGGTTGATCACCGAGCCTAAGCAGGAGCAGCATAGCCCCAAGAAGGAGAAGACCCATGCCCTCCTCCACTACCTCCTCAACAAGGATGATTCCAAAGAGCCAGTGGATGTTAAGCCCAAACTGGAAGAGCTGGAGGGGAAGGGACCTCCAGGGGCTGCTGGTGGCCCTCCACGAAACGGCCCTGGATCTGGACCTGGCCCTGCACCCGAGCATTCTGAGAGCAAGATTAAGTCAGAACCACCTGATGACGTAAGATTGCCTCTTGGTTCATTAATAATTGAATAACTGCAACGCTGATATTGCTAATGACATTTAGTCATACTGAGTATGTCATGTGTGAGTCTTCATAGACATTTATGTGATGACTAATTTCCATTTTTTTATGTTCAGTTACACAACCTGGAGTCTATCCTGGGAGATTTGAGGGGTTCAAGCTCTGACTTTTACCCGGATCAGACTGGAGGTGGAGGGGCTAACGACGCAGGAACCAAACCTCAGGGTTGCCTTGACGACAGCCTGCAGGGTGAGTGCTTCAAGGACCAAAGCTTATAAGAAGTGACAGTTACATGTGGGGTGGGTGTTATGACATCATATGTGATGATATCAATATAAAATGCCAGTGAAACAAAATCTGGCATCATTGTTTGCTGTATGAGTTTTGCTACAAAAACAAGCCTCACTATTTTCTGACCCTCTCTCTTCAGCCAGTGGGGTTTTTTGTTTGTTTGTTTTTTGAGCTGGAATGACATCTGTTTCTCCTTTGCAACCTTTTTTAACTGATCCTCTGGCAAAACAGTGGCAGAAAGTATATAGTAGTATAATTTTAGCTTTAAAATTGCTTTTAGCTATAAAAATGTTAGTTGTCAGTTGCTAACACTTTACTGTGGCCACATGACTGCAGCAGTTTCAGAGTGAAAACATTTCAGAGCTGCTTATAATCACCCTCATGGGAATAACACTTTAATTTAATTACATTTAGAAAATTCAGATATTTGTATGCAAATGCAAAACTTGATGGTGAAAGCTATTTAAATCTGTATTTCTCCTGGAAAAATTACTTCATATCCTATTTCTCTGAATAAATGATGATTCATAAGACGACACTGGTGAGACCAAGGAGGTGAATGAGTTCAGTAACATGACATAACAACGTGTTTAAAAGAGTCTGTGGAAAAGAACTGTTAATCATTTATAGCTGGTCACTGTGACAGTTGCCTTTATATATTAAGGAATTTATGAATCCACAAGAATATGTTATTATAAAAAGTGAAAAGATCTCATAAGATTTCAGCATTTTCAAAATGCCAGAAGTTAGTGAGATATACTTTTTTTCCCTGTATCACCCATTTCTAATTTCATGAACGAGACACATTGTTCCTACTTTTGAGGAAAAAACAGAAACCAGTTCATCAATGAGTCTATTCTTTTGTATACAGGGAGTCCAGGAATGGGTCCAGGACCTCGAGGGCCCTTCCAGAGGGCCATGTCCATGGATGGGAAGCCCCCTGGTGGGCCGGGAGGAGCAGGTAGACGTCCCATGCTTATCAAGCAGGAGAACATGATGGGCAGCCCCGACGGCTATCCAGGAAACATGGGTGTGTGTTCAAGTGGCCCAACATTTATTTTCAGTACATTTTCTCTCCCCCTTTCCCTGCCTCCCTCCCTTCACAATTATTAGGGTATGTGTTACCCACTTTAGGTCCTTGACTTTATGAGAATTTGGTGTAGCCTCTTATCAGATAAACTTCTAAAACACAGGTTTAAAACAAGGTAATTGTTGAGGACCAAGACTGGGATACACTGCTCTCCTTTAGCACTTTGATGGTACTGACGTACGCACATCTGGTGTTTATTCATCACCAGGACCAATGAATAGGGGCATGGTTCCCCAGAGGTCTCCCATGGGGGGGTCGGGTGACTGGGGCATGCCACGCTCCCAGTGCCAGTCCTGTGGGCTCAGCAGGACACCCGTCCATGATGCGCCCAGGCATGGAGTACAACAACGGCAAGGGCATGATGTCGGGACCCATGGTCAGCCGCTCCAACAGTGTACCGGGAACCAGGTCCATGCTGCAGCAACAGCTCATGGATATGGGTATGTTTGTTCAATCTGCTGCCAGACACTGATGGTGTTAAGAAAGTCAAGAAATTATCATAAGCACAGCTGTGGGAAGATATGTAACATGAAGCAGGTAGAACTGTGAAAATATAGGAAGAGCCTAAGAGCTTAAGAGTCTAAACCCGTGTTAACCAGTTCAGTGAGACTAAGGCGCAGGGGTGCTTTCTAAACATTTACCATGTTCACCATCTTAATATAGCTTTTTAGCATGCTAACATTTTACCTGTTAGTGGCACAAGATGAAAACTTTTGAGTGTGATTACAGTTCATCCTGAGGGGAACATGAATATTTGTAAAAAATGTCATGACAATCCATCCAATAGTTGATGAGATATTTCAGTCTGGATGAAAGTGGTGGACTGACCAACATTACCCTATAGTAGCGTGCCTAAATATGTGTGTACACGTGATGCTATATATGTCAATTAATATATACTGCACCTCCCTGTCTATCACATGCTGCCTGTACAACCTGTAGCTTCTGACTACTCAGACTCTCTGTATGTGTATAAATTAAATATTTACTATCTTTGTGGTTTAGGAGGCTCTGCTGACATGGGCATGGGTATGAGCCCCTTTAACCAGCAGGGCCAACCCAACCAGTCCCCTTCCTGGCCAGATACTATGATGGGCATGGAGGGAAACAGGTCAGTGCATATTCATAACTATTAAGCTACACTGAACTGAGTAAGTAGTTTATATCGAACCTTATAGTGAGTTTTTGTGTCGTAGGCGGCAGTTTGGCAACACCTTGGATGATCTTCTGGTGCCCCCCACCACCAGTGAGGGTCAGAGCGATGAGCGGGCGCTCCTGGACCAGCTGGACTCTCTGCTGAATAACACAGATGGCATCGCGCTGGAGGAGATAGACCGAGCCCTGGGCATCCCAGACCTCGTCAGCCAGGTAAGGTCATGAGAAAAGATAAAAAAGATGGATGAACAACATCCTTTGTCCGTTTCTAGATCCCTCTAGAAGTGGTATAAAAGTAGAAAAGATCAGTCTGCATGTCATGACTCATAAGTGAGCCTTACGTTCACATTAGATATTTCAGTCATGACTCACCGTGCTCAGACTGTTCTGTCACTGAAAGGAGATAGATGAGCCCAGAGGGATCCGTCTGTGCTGCTTAGAAAAAGACAATTACAGAGCCAACCAATTGGAAATTAATCAATGAGATGGAGAAGTTTGACAAACTTCTCTTTTTGTCCTCTCGTCCTATCTGCTCCAGACCCAGGGGGCAGAGCAGCAGCTGGAGCCTTTTCCGGGACAGGACCCGTCCATGGTGCTTGACCAGAAGCCTCTCTATGGACAGGGCTATCCTGGACCTCCCGCCATGCCGATGCAGTCTGGCTACGGGGGGAACCCCATGCAGGGTCAGGCCCAGCAGGGGGGGTTTGGTCCCATGCTCTCACAGATGGGCCAAGGTGGCAGTTTCCCTGGTATGGGCGGAATGGGGGGCATGGGGCACCCTCGAGCCAACATGATGAGACCCAGAATGATGAGTGCCAACAAGCCCATGAGGCTCCAGCTGCAACAGAGGCTACAGGGACAGCAGGTATGAATATAGGAAGTAGATTAATAGGACCTTTGAAGCACATATTTTAACCTGCTGTTTGGGGAGAGGGGGGTGGGGGGGGACTAGGGATAATATCCTACAGTTGCAGCTTCTGTGAATTTTACAGTCCATTTAGTAGATTTCTTGTGCTCTAACTGCCAAAAGAGTGTATCACCAACACTAGTATTAGAATTATGTGTAAATGTACAAGTGGGACGGGGTCAGAGTAACATTTGCCACTTCATCTTACTTTTAATGGTCTTTTCCCATCCTCAGTTCATGAATCAGACGCGGCAGGGCATGGGCATGAAGATGGAGAACCCGGGAGGCAACCCTGGCATGAGGCCTGGTATGCAGCCTGGCATGGGAGGACAGGTAGATGATTAAAACTCTTTGGTAATATCTAACAAATAATTCACCAGATTACTGATAGTTATTAATGGATTGCCAGCATCTGTAACAGCTTTACTTCCATCCTGAATGATTTTACAAGGTCAGAACTTATACAGTAAATGATGACATGTCAGAAAGTGATTAGACCGGATTGCCTTTTGCAGTCTGTTTTTGTCTTGTTTGATGGCAAATGTGAACTAGACTATGACGGACATACAGAGATTGCCACGACTGCCATGTAGAGCATGAAACAGATCATCTGCCAGAAGAGTCTGTTTAGCAGTTTAAATCCGGGTCCAGGGAGATTGTAGATCCCAGAAATCTTTCTGTGGCCAAAACAGTCCTATTGAAAGTTAATTTTGTTCTATAATTTTTGGGTATACTTTGTGCCTTTAGTCAACACTTTATAGTCAAGATGGAGACTGGAGCTAGAGGGAGAGAAAGAGAGAGAGAGAAAGAGAGAGTGGAATCACATGTGACATAACCTGGGCCACATGACGCCTTAAATATGGTCAGTGAAATACATTTACCTCCTCTTGGAGTCAACAATTTTAAGTGCCAGTTCCATGTTATGACTGCGCTGAGGACAAAATAAAAGCCTCTGCTTCCACACCTCACTGTTTCTTGATCACTCAGCTATTTTTGACATTATATAATTTAGAGCATATATATTTTATGAAAGCTCTAACTATGATTACACCAAAAATATTGTCTCACGTAAACGCTCCTCAGATTCTCTGATTATGTTTGTTTTGTGCAGCCGGGCTTCCTCAACGCTCAGATGATGGCTCAGCGCAGCAGGGAGATGGTAACCATGCAGATGAGGAGGCAGCGCATGATGATGCTGATGCAGCAGCAGCAACAGCAGCAGGCGGCGGCGGCAGCGGCTGCTGCGGCTGCAGGGGGATTCAGTCCCCCTCCAAATGTCACGGCTCCCGGTGGCATGGACAACCCCATGGGAGGTCCAAACATGGGGCAGCCGGGCCCCCAGCAGTTCGGCTACGGTGGGAACTATGGTGAGTCTACTGAGCCAGGTGCCTAACAGAATACTACTGCTACCTAGTGGTGGGTTTGTGCATTGCAGGGTTCATTTAAAAAGGAAGACCTCTGTCAAAAAAAAAAATGTCAATAGGTTGTCTGTATACATCTCCCTTGTCTCTGTTTTTTTATAGTAAGACCAAATATTGTTATTGAAGGGACAGTAAGTATCAGAATACACTCCCAGACTACAGAACTGTCATGTATATTAATTTATCATGTGTATCAATTATCTATTTTCTGTGAGGAGAGGAGAGAGCTGAGGCTGGATGATTTATCTCCACAGGGATGGGACAGCAAGGAGACCCCTCGTTCGGCCCATCAGGCGGCAGTCCTCCTAACGCCATGATGCCAGGCCGCCTGGGGCCTCAAAACCCCATGATGCAACAGCACCCGCAGGGCGGTCCAATGTACCAGGGCGCAGATATGAAAGGATGGTCGCAGGGAGGCATGGGACGCAACAGGTACAACATCAAACGCACTTACTACACTACACCAAGCTCTCTGGGGAGGAGAGGGATGGAGAGAGTTTGGCTTCCGTTTTTATCCTTGAATGTGTACAGTTTAACCCTTCCTCCTTCGTATCGCTCTTCTTCATCAGTTCATACCCTCAGCAGCAGTTTGGGCAACAGGGACCTCCGGGGCAGCAGCAGTTCGGGCAGCAGGGGAATCCAGGGCAGTATGGAGGCATGATGATGAATGGGGGCATGCCTGCCAGCGGAGGAGGAGGACACATGGGCCAGATGGGAGGACAGATGGGTATGAACCCAATGGTGATGGGACGCATGCCTATGGGGCCTGATCAGGTATGTGCAAAGGGTAGAAGAAGAGTCTTAAAGGGCAGCTTCACAATTTTTTTTCATCTTAAAACAATGCTGATATGACTATGTACAATGAAAGGGTTTGTTGCTGTAATTTCCTCTTTAAACAATTTAGTGAAAGAGATAGAGGATAAATGGTCTGAGTTTGGCAAAATTGGTGAAGTGTAAACCCCAAATTTACATGCAGTTCAAATTTCACTTTTGTACTCCCCCTCTGCTGGCTCTGCAAAATAACACAAGGTTGTTTCCACCTGCCTGTTTTCGCACATTTCAATTTGCTCATGAAAAAAGCCTGAGTGAAAATAAGAAAAACTATAATTGAAATATGGCAAAAAGTTTTACTTGACTGAGATTGAAGAATTGGTATTATAAAAGTGAAATGCGACAAAGTGCAATGGAAACTTTAGTGGATACTTCAAATGGAAACATGTTGGTTGGTTCCCCAGAATCTTATGCCACCATTGACAAAAAGACTAAAAATAGTGATAATAGCGATGAAGACTGTGATGTCCCACAAATTTACTAAGATGAGAGCAAACATAAAGTCATGTCCATCATGTTTTCTATGGTTTCACTGTGTGGTTTATTTTCAGCACTCTTTACTTAAAGTCACCCTCTGTGGACCTCCTCCCACCACAGCTATAAACTCAATAAAACCAACTCTGTCTTTCTTTTGCCAGTGTTAGGGAAATTCTGTTAAATTTTTTTTTTGTCCACACATTTGGTGGAAACCTGACTACTGTCTGTGGAAACACAAGAAATTAAACGTGCTGCATCTGAGCAAGTCAGTGCTGTTTTAAGATATATAAAAATGTGAACCTGTCTGTCTGATAGTGGTAGCTGTTTTGAGGAGCAGAGAAAGATTTACTTAATGTTCATGCACTTTTCTTCCTCACTTGTTTTTTCTCTTTTCCTCCTGTGATCCAGAAATACTGCTGAACATCGTGACAGAAGCATTGTCTCACTGTGATCTCCATTCAGAGATGGTTTGCAGCTGCAGCACTGGAGTGTGTGGGGGACCCCAGGTGTTGTGTGTGTGTGTGTGTGTGTGTGACTGTGTGACTGTGTGTGTGCAGTGCTGCACTCCCACCAGCGGAGGTGAACTTCCTCTTGGACTCGTGGCCAGTGATGGCAGTCTAGCAGCCTGAGGAAAAACACACAGACGTACGTATGTCACGAACAAAGCACACAGCATTCTTGAAAATCAGTACTGTGACTCATTTACACACATCCAGCACATAGACTGTCGAACAGACCAGATTCCTCTCTTTGACTGGTTTAATATTCCTCTCTTAATGAAGCGTGAGTGCCTCAGTAAAGCCGCGCTCTCTGGACTAACAGTGAAGGTGGGCGGACGCGAGGTAGATCACAGACCTGGACAAGCGTGTTGCCGACACCCTCTCCTTTGTGAGATGTACCACGAGGCTGTGTCAGATGTAAGCATTGATTCCTCTCTTGTCTCCAAACTCTGTGGGATTTCTTTTTAATCTGCCGTCTCTCTGCTGCTCCTGGAAGATCTCACAGTAAAGTTAAACACGGTTCAAGATGGCGGTAAATAGTTGTGACACTCAGATGAATGTCATTTAAGCAGTAGCATTGTCTCAGTGATCCTCCAGGGCATGCTGGGCTAAAGTACGATTGAATTCTTGTTGGCTGATTGCACTTTAAGGAAAAGGCCAACATCAAAAGGATTGTGGCAATATAGAGGCCTTTACCCAAGAAATAATGCATAATGACAGACATTTACTGTTTATTTTTTAGTAATAGTGTGTATTCTCCAGGATTTTCCTCTCCTGAGAGTACAGGGGCTGCTGATTGGAAATGGGTAACCTTGATGATCTTTGTTCTAAAGTGGGAACCAGTAGAAGGCAGTGGCACAGATTTTATCCTCTCTTCTACAATTGTGCCGATTTATTCACGACAAGAGAAAATTCATAGTTTTAATTCATTAAAAAAAAAATCACTTTCAAACAAACAAGACTTCTGATTAATGTTTCAAAACTCCACTTATATTTCTACAGATTCACAGGGTGGTGTTTATCATTCCAGAGTAATTTTTAAATCCGATATTTGCAGATATTTTGGTTACCTTGCACCAATTACAGTGTTGTTATTATACAGTAATTAAGTCAGTGATTGTCGATAAAAATTGATGTCTGTATTAGCTCACACTTGAGGAAAGATGTTAGATTTCAGTGAAGATTCAATGCAGATTTCTAGCAATAATCCTTCCTTCTGGTTTTTCCTCTGAGGATGACTGAAGCATCATTTACTCCATGACAGTACTGCAGTATTAGACATGATGTCTTGTTTGGAGCTGTTTTTCTCCCTTTTTGTCTGTGAATGAATTGTAAATATGCGCTTCAAATGTACTATATATAAATATATATATGCTGTAGGTCACATACTGTTTTGCACAGATTGTAAAACTTGATATTTAAAGTGTAATTTTCTTGTTGTTATAGGTCAGCTTTTATTTTCAGTACTTTAACCATTGGTTGGAAAGCAAAAGGGCCTCCTTTTATGCTTAGTGCGTGTAGATTTTCTTTCGCCTGCCTCTTTCTTTCTCTCAGAAAGCACTTTTAATTTATGATTTTCAAATTCATGAATTTCTTCTTTATTTTCGAGGACATCTTAGGTAAAAGAGGTGCTAGTGAGTACAATTTTTTTATAAATATTTTCTTTCAACAGAAAAAAAAGAAAACACAAAAATACCCTATACAAAAGAGTTGACACGTGATTGTGTTGAGCTACAAGGGAGACTGAATGTCTTACCAGTATGTGGGGGTTGATATATTTTCGGATGAACCCCTCAATACCATATTAATGACCATAAGTTTCACTCCTGAGATTTCTAATAACTTTGCTTTTACAGTTTGATCTTCGAAATCAGCCTCACTGCTCTGCTGTCTCTCAGTCTTTTTGGTTCATTCACAGATGTTTAATCCTGATGGAAGAAACATACAAGAAAGCGCGTAAATCCTTAATTAACTATGTTCTCGCGACATTTAGGTTGCCTTTATTTTCGCCGCATTTTTTCCTGTGAGCTTTTGTTTGAAATCTACCTTTGAACACATGCTCAATCCAAAGTTTATTTTTTTTTTTTTTTTGTCGTTCTGCGTGCGTAAAGAAACAGTTTCTAGCGTAGATCGTGCAAGTACTCATGTGTGCTTTTACTGTTACATAACCTATGATATACATTGAACTAAATATGTTTAATTGCATCTTATTATCCCCATCCGTGCGACATAGAGTAGAGATGAGTCTAGTTCTGCTGAGGTGGTTTAGTTTTTTTGTTTGTGATCGTTTCTTCCTTTCTGTACAACTTGGCCAGTTGAATTGTGGTGCTGCAAGCAGTTATTTCACCAGAATGTCGAGACTTTCTAAAGCTGGAAAGGAGGATTGACGATTGATGTCGTATGTCTCAGAATAATAGCTTGGAGTTGTTTCTGTTCTGTTCTTTTAATCCCAATGTCAATGAAAGAATATGAAAGAATGATCTACAAATATAAGAAAATGTCTGTGTTTTGCTTTAAAGGAAAAGCGAGAGAAAAGAACACACCTGAAACATACAGTCATTATTACAGGATGTAAAATACTATTGCATTTTTTACCTTGTTTCTTGATGTTATGTCGATGTAAATACAAATTTATGTTGACATTACTTTGTCTCTGCTGATTCTGTTTGCATGACTTGACAATGTTAGATTCTTCAGTCTGGTCATGAGGGAAGCAAACACAGTGTGTTTACCCAGGTACTTTGCAACACAAGACCCACAGTGCAAGTGAGGTTCTTGTCTTTGTATTAAGAAACATGATGATGATCTGCCAGTCTGCGCCAAGTGGGAGGTGTGTGTGTGTGTGTGTGTGTGTGTGTGGATGGGGAGGCATAGAGCTGTAGGGGAGAATTCAGAGTGTGAAGGGCGTCTGTGTGACAAATCCTCTGAGGTGAGCTGAAAAAGATGAGAGCTTCCTCTCAGACTGGCTCCTGTCCAAACACTGCGTCCATGTTACCGTCTGCCTTCTCGCTTTCATCTGCTGTTTGTTTCCTGCAACTTGCCTCCTCCCGTGTGAGCTTTTATTTATCAATCATCCCACTTTCTCACTTCTCTCCACAGATTTCGACACCTCAGAGCTCTCCCCACCCACCACACCCCAGGGCCAAACCAACTCTCTAAATAAGTTGTTCTTTACAGACTGGAGTGTCACTGGTAATAAAATTCGTAAGTTTAAAGACTGACTGCAAGTTTTACTATCCTCACTCAATCAATAATCAATACCAAATACAGATAAAGGTGCAATTTTGGTTTCACTTTTATTTTAATGTTACATAATTTTATACTGTCTTTGGCTTTTTGATAAAGCGTTTGTCCCATTATTACATGGATTCCGTGAGGGGCTGCCAAAGACGCATCAAAATAATTCATAGAAGAATGAATCCTAATGTCATTGTGGTTTAGAGAAATCATCTCCAACATCTACTGTATGGTTCATCAACATTTGGTTCACACATTTGGCCATTATGCATCAAATTTTCATTTGTCGAATACTTTTGGTTTGATACCAATTTCTGCCTGCCTTGGTTGTGCTAGTTGGCAAATGTTAGCATGCTAACGTGTTGAACTAAGATGATGAACATGGTAAAAGGTTATACCTGCTAAACATCAACGTTAGCACTGGCACTGTGAGCATGTTAGCATGCTGAAATTAACATTTAGCTCCAAGCAGTAGCGCAAGACACTGGCTAACTGAACTCTAAACCTTGTTTAAAAAACACACACACACACACACACAAAAAAAAAAAAAAAAAAAAAACCGCTGCAGTAAAAGTGGTGGTAAACCCCCCTATGATTACACCATGTTTGTTAAACACTGATTTTAACTATCACTTTCATTTTAGTCTTCTGTAATTGACTGATCTCCATTATTCTTGACAGCAACCCCTGAAACATTACAGATTGGAAAAAAGTAATATTTAATGTTGCTTTATGGTTAAATATACAGTAGCAGACGGCATCTGCAGAGCCACACAGATAAAGGTTTTATTGTTCCCTGAGCGGCAGTTGTAGTGGATTGCAAAAGGAGAAATAAATATATAACTAAAAAGCTAAATAATGCTCATGAGATCGCCAATTAAAATAGGACGTCTGGTGTCTAATTTAACTGGTGAACTCCAGCACAAAAATACTCGAACTGAGTGTGGGAATTAAAGAAAATTCGAGTGTTTTCTGTAGTTTTGACTTGCTATCAGCTGACTGTTTTGATCGGTGGTATCACCGCCTCCTTCCTTCCATCCACTGAAATAGTGTAATTGAACCTCCTAAAGCTTTTCAAATAATCCTCCTGGCGTGGTTCCTTTCAGTTTTGATGCCATTTATTTTCCTGCTCTTTTCTACAGTCGATTTCCAAATAATTCATCTGTTTCTCCATTTCACTGGCAGTTAAGCCTTCCAGCTGCCATGGGGAGGTTTCCTGTGTGTGTGTGTGTGTGTGTGTGTGAGCAGTTGGGTGGGAGGAGGCAGGGGGATGCGCCAATGGAAAGACGCGCACCGCTCGTCTATTGGACCAGACACGGGTGAGCGCACACCAGACGCGCCTACCGAGCAAAAGACTTTGCCTTTTTTTCCGGGGCAGGGAGACAAAAGGTGTCCGGACACCTGTCAGGAAAGTATACGTCAAAAGCTGTACGTGAGGCATCTGGAGGCTTCGTGTTCTTGTATGGACGCTGTTATCGTTGTTATAGCCCTCTCGGTGACCGAGGAGCGTAAAGTTATTCTGCTGCTTTCTTTGTGTCATCTTCTTCTTTTTAAAAAAAAAATCCCCTCTTCCCCGAGCCGCATGGGTTCGCCGCTGTTTTAGGTCAGCTGGTTTGGGGGTTCCGTTAGAAATAATGCACCCCACCATGGAGAAAGACACAACTTACACCAAGATCTTTGTCGGCGGGCTGCCTTATCACACCAACGACGCTTCACTTGGAAATATTTCGAGACTTTCGGGGACATCGACAGGGCGGTGGTGATCACGGACAAACAGACAGGAAAATCCAGAGGATACGGCTTTGTAAGTTCAGCAACAGTTTTTCCGGTGGAATAAATGAAGAATTGAACACGAAGAGAGAAATGTGGGTTTTAATTAGGTTTTATCAGCCTCTCTGACTTAATTGGGACAGTCAGAGAGTGGTTTCTACTAGATCATATCTGTTGCAGCGAGTAATGAGTTTTAAAGCCACCTTATCATGATAGTTAATTGTTTTGTTTTCATCGCCTGCTTATTATCACAGGATTGTTTCTCTTTTCTGGGCCTTGGAGCTGCACACACTGCCACTTTGTTCCAGCAGCAGCAGCAGCCATGTGCAGTGTGTCTGGTGGTGGCATGGCTTGGAGCATGAGTGGCAGGTTATTTCTTGCAAGTGTGTCATCAATTATCTCTGCAGTCCCAAAGTACCAATCAGCACACAGACAGACACACAGTGTAAGGGCACACTGTGTGGGTCTGTGTGCAACAACAAACCTGAACACACACAAAACAGAGATACACGCCAGGTTGGTAGCTGCAGCTGTGGACAGATGTCTCTCTTTCTGCTGTTGTGTGACAAAAAGAGAGGAAGGGAGGGGGGGTTCTTTAATTTCACAGAGGTGTGACATATCAGTTAGCTCTACAAGATAAGGCTGCAGTAGTTTCATTTTGACTTCCCCTCACAGCCTTACCCTCTTAGCCCACCCACCCCCACTCAGATGGTTTTGGTTGTTTGTATGAGTGATTGTGAGAGAATTTGTGTGTTAAAAGAAGACCGAGCGACGAGAGGAGAGGAGAGGATTCGCGTGTTGTGGCCTGACCTCAGGCAGTTCAAATTATCTCTGCCTCTGCACGGCCAGTGAGCCAATCAGCGCTGGGGTGACCAGTGTGCATCGAGTTGTTTTTCTCCCGCTTTGGGACGGCGGTGTCATTTCATCCTGACTTCCCCTCAGTGGTCTTAATTCCAGCAGCAGCTTCTTGAGCCCCAGCGATTTCAAACCATCAACTCGCCTCTGTTTGCATAAGAGTCAAGAGTCTGATGCTGTAGAAACGAAAACAAGCGTAGTTCATTTCCAGTAGCCCCATTTATTGGTGGTGTAGTTGTCTGCAGACTGTGTGTGTGGCTGCGCTGTGTGTGTCTTAATATACCCTCTTCCGTATCTGCCCACTCTCAACTCACTCCTTAAGGTAGATTCAGTATACATCCTTGGCAGCCCCTGAAAAAGAAAAAGAAAATCAGCCTCCCTGCATATCCAGCCCCACAGACCTTACAGAGGCCGACGCTCCACTGGAGCATTAAAACACACTGATTGCTCCCTTCATGCAGTGGAGTCAATGTCTCCTCGCATGCAGCTCTGAATCTTGTTGCTTCATCAGAGCGCTCGTGTTGAGATCACTCCCTCCGCGCTGGTTAGAAGCTCTTGGCGCGATGCAATTAATGTCGCCTAAGTGTCTCACCAGAGTGATGTTAATCAAGAAATGCTGTGACATTGTCAACGAGTGACCATGGTGGACGGGGGCGGCAGGCGGAAGTGCAAAGAGCGCCGTCCATCGCCGATGGCAGGAAGGCCAGCGTGGTTACAAGCGTACCTGGGAGCAAAGCCTCGCAGCTACGCCAAACAAGTAAGTGTGTCAGGTCACTGCTAAACTGGGTCCACAAGGGTCGCGACGGACGTTTTTATGCCACGTTTCTGACTTCTCTACTCTATCAGAATATACAGTTTCACTTTTAAAAAAGGTAAACATTGGGTTTAAGCTATGGGTTTCAGCGAACCTTACTCCAACAGGAGTAAATGTTGTCTTTATCCAGGACTGTTTTGCGTATGTGGGATCAACTATCAAACTGCGGTGCACATAGTCATGTAGAAATGCAGGGACAATGTCGCTCAGTGCAATAGTGATGCTGACAATAGCTTTTGGATGAAACAAGATAGATCGAGCACGGCTACACAGACTGCCTCTTTAACTTGTAGTCTTAGGGTCAATTCCTTGTTTGGTGATGGTCTTTTAAAGTGAGTGTTGTGATGAGACTACAGACCAGTGCCCATTTCATGAACTGATTCCACAGGCACAGCTCACATACAGATCATAAATGTTATGAATGTATTGATGAAAGTTGAAGTGATGCATGAGTTGGGTATGGTGTGTCTTCGATTTCTTAAATGTGTGAAGGTGAGAGGAGTGCTTGGTTCCAAGTGAGACTCGTGACCTGCCACAGTAAATATTTAGTCTTCTGTGTTTGGGTGAAGTTGTGATGCTAACACAGGGTCATAGATAAAAAAAGGGCCGTTTAAGATCATTTTGGCATTTTGTCTTCATTGGAGAGTTCATGTGGCTGCAGATAGAAAGATGGAAGGCAGGGGGCATGTCGTAACAGGTCCCCGAAAGCAAACCTTGGACCCTGGTGCATCATTATGTCATTAACCATGAGGTCACAAGACATTTTTAATGCTCAACTCAGTGATGCTGAGATCTGAAACTTCAGCTCCAGCAATGCACAACATTCACAAACTGCTATTCTCAAGGACAGACAACACAGATGTCATCGAAAAGGTTGTTACATGTCTGTGAAAGGTTAGTTTCCAGAAGCTGGGATGTTACAGCATCCCACAAATTGCGAGCAAGGAACACACCAACAGGAAATCATAATATTCCTTGCAACAACACTGACTGTGTTTACATTTTCAATATCCTGGTATGATCATGTTTTTTTTTAATATTCTGCTTTATGGAAAGATACTGTGGCGTAAAACACCTCATCAGGTTTCTGTTCTTTCTCTTTCTTCATATTCCACAGCTGTGTCATTGGCTCAAGTTACATAGTAGTCAGTTAGTCAATAAAAAATATGATGGTAAATGATGTGAGGTAGGTAAACACGAGGTTGGGATGTTGTGGAATCAATTCACACCTGCAGGTAGACATTAAAAAATCTGGTATTATTGCAATCATGCATACAAGGATATGAGTAATCAGGTTTCCCATGCTCATATAAACATATCACAGATACTGTCAAAACAAAGATAAGACTAAAATCCAGAGAACTAATGTGCATGGAAACATTCATCTTATCATGAAGGCAGCTAAATATGGCGCTGTGATGGATCTCAGATAAGTTTGCAAGTCTCTCCTTGTTGCTTTCCTGGGCGAATGGGAAACCCACAGCTGCGCAGCGATGAGAAATCTAAAACCGATAAATAAATGTACAAATTTTTGAGGTTGGTGGGATAAAACAAAACCATAGTGTCATCTTATTTAACTGTCTGCTCATTCCCACCATACATTAGCTCCTTGTATTTACTTGGTTTTATTCACACAGCTTTCACGCCACCAAGCTTGCGTTTCATGCTTCCCCTCCAGCGTTTCAGCGCACACAATTTGATGACAGTAGCTCTCCCTTGCGCTTCATTTAAAGCTGGCTGGCTGAAATACCGTCGGTGTAGGTGTGATTGACAAACAGTGGGCGCCAACAACAACTGACTGTGTGTCCCTATTCTGGGGCCAGTGCTGCGCAACTCCCCAAGCATCACGGCTGATGGGAGATGGCGGCTTGGTATTGTTATTGTGTTTGAGAAAACCTTGTGAGAGAATGGGAAGGCAGAGAATAAGAAGGCGAGAGGAATGGGACTATTAAGAGCAAGGAATAACTGAGCATCTGTCTCCTCTTTGTCCTGGCAGAGAAAGAAAATGTGCATTTAGATATACGTTCGAACAAAGGAGGAGGGTTGATGGAGTCATGGCAGTACAGTAAAAGGAGAAATAACAAGAGGAGTGAATTGCTGGAGGAATGAAGAAATGAAGTCAGAGGAGGGGCAGAGAGGAGGAGGATAAGTTTCTCCTTTCTTAGTCAGCCTCAGCTGATTCCTGGTGAACTCTGAAGGCAGCGAGGTCACAGATGTTTGTGAGCAATAGAGTACATCATTATTTTTGTGAGTCTTTTGAGCATGTGTGCATTCGGAGGGAATAGCAGTCAGTCTCTGATACCCTCGTATACATGCTAACATCTGAGACAAACAAGCAGAGACAGAGAGGGAGTGAATCGGCTCTGTCCTTGTCTGCCCGTCTCTTTTTCGTTGTGTGTGCTGCCGATAGCTAAAATATCCCCATTGCCTCTCTCTTTCTCTCTCACTCTCTCTCTCTCTTTGTCTTTGTCTTTGTCTGCAGGTCTCTCTGTTGGAGTTCAGCAAGTCCATCCTACGTGGGCTCAGAGGCAATATGGGTAAGACTGAGAAGAATCAATGCCTCTATTTCCACCTCTCTCCCTCACCTGCCTCCTCCTCCTCAATACAATACATTTCACTCCTCCGTCCTTGACATTTGTGAGCACTCGCTCCTGCTCTCCACTCAGGTTGTGGTAGTTAGTGCCACTCTGCAGCGTTGAGAGAAAAAAAAAAAATCCCCAGTGGTTGTCATGGCACAAGTGATGCTTGTTTAAACTCTGCAGTGCTTCAAACTCACATTTCTTTATCTGTATCTGTACATTGTGTTCTGATTTGTCTTCTGTTGTCTCTCTGGTCCATTAAACACACGAGAAGCTCAATTCTGAATTTCACTCACGCATGAATTGGGCTTCACTGAGGCAACGAACCATTTAGTCAAACTTCCCCGCATCCCCTCTCTTTATCCTCTCCACACAAACACTCAAAAACACACTGCTGCCATTACCTCTCATATTAGTGCACATAGACACTGTTGCATCAACATAGTGCCCAATAATTTGATGTAAGGTTGTGCGATTTGATAATATAAACTGCGATGTGACATAGAAATTTGTGTCATAATTTAAGCTGTACTTGAAGTGTACCTCCTCAAAAAATGTTACTGCACATCAGGGCCACATTAGCTTCAGTGATACATCACTGCGTGGGGAACACAAGAATGCTGATAGTGAGACTAAGGTTAAAGAAGTTGAGGAAAGACTCTGCCATCTTGTCCTTTTCAGTAACACACATCTAGCAAAGTCATCTCCGCTGTCTGCAAACCTTTTGTTCATTGTGATCACAGCTTTCCGTCACAGTGAATGAAGGAACATAAACATGGCGACTGCAGGGCAGTAGTCTCCTGTTCACTAATGAGACAAAGCAATAAAGAAGCTATGTGGACATAGTTCATACTCAGTCAACTTAGTACATACTCAGCCTACCATCGCTCTGTGGTATATCACGTAGTATGACGAGAGAATGTAAACAGACTGTGGGGGATTTAATTAAAGTGCGACGCAGCCTGATCATATTCTATATCAGACTCAGTTTGTGCCTCTCATATATTAGCATGCATCCAAGTCACAGTAGTAACCCCTCAGTTTCGCTAAAAGATAATGAACTGGCAAGGTTATGTACGATTTTCGCTGATTCCAACTTTTTCTCAGGTGTTTTTCACCACTTTACAACACTGTATAGACAAAATGATTAATGGATTAATCAAGCACACGATGAGTTGCAGTCCTAAATGTAATGAAGTACCTGTTTTTAATTTAATTTTCCTGTTTCGGTTATTTAATCCAAAATTAGAGTCTTCTCAGAAAACATCCTACATCAGTATCACAGTATAAAATGGAATCCACAGTGATAAAGGATTTTGAATGGCAGCAGCGGGTGCATCATAAGAGCAGCTGGTTGCTTCTCAGGAACTGGATCTGCTTGGAAACTCACGGTAATCCACATGTGAAGGGCGTTCTTCCTCTTCATCCAGTTTCCCAGAGTTTCAGCGTGAACACAGAAGGAAACCTTAATGACTCAGTTCCTGAATGCAGCATGAAGGGTGATTCACTCCCAGGGCTGTTACAGACAGCAGAGAGACACCGCAGGTCGCAGCTTCTTGTTGTGTAAGTCGAGCACGGCTGGCTTCTCTGACAACACTTACTCAGGCTTGACTCAGATATTTGGTGTATCGCTGTTGCTTAGGTGATATTAGACGAGGATATTGTTCAACAGTATCGCAGCTGTCGGTTACATGTATGTGGGTGTGCTGTCGACTTTGCAGGTGACATTTCATATTGAAATATCAGCTATTTTGGGAAGAGAGCACTCAGTTTCTTCGATGAAAACACATTCTGTAAGCTTTCAGACTGAATCTTCTGTATTTTAAAGGAACATACAGAATATAGTGGTTTGGAAAAGAACTGACTTTCTGCAGGACGACAAGTTCTCATCCTTGCGGCTACAGAAAAGTCCATTAAAAACCTCAACTGTTCTGAGTGCTATTAATATTGCAGTCCTCAATTTCTGAATGAGTGATGAGGGAATTGAGGCTGACCCAGATGAGTCTATGAATGAGTGATGATGGGCTGATTGAAAGTCTCCCACAGTGAGGGCGGACATTCGAAGCAGAGGGAGTCGCGCTTTTAATCTCTGCTTCCGGGAAGAATCACGGCTTTGACACCTCGCAGACTGAAGAGAAAGAGGTGAAAACATCACCTGGCACACCAGCACAAACTAACACGCCTGAAAGGCAAACACACACACGGGGTGGCACTTTGTTTATTAGTGTAGAAACGCCTGCATATTTACACATTAAGATGGTTTTAACAGTTACATGTTAAGCTGTTTTATCATGGATCTGCTGTTTTTTGTAGTTGCGTCATTGTAAAGTGAATATCTTTGGGTTTTGGACTGTTGTTTGGACAAGACATTTCAAGTGATACAAGTGACATTTTAACAATTAATCAATACATTTAGAAGATAATCTACTGATTAACTGATAAAAATAGAGGAGATACCAAAGACGTGAACTTCTCATTTCTCCAAAGGCTGCTGCTTTTTTACAACACGGCACACAAGTCATTTTATCAGTGGTTCAAAAGTAATTTATTACTGCTTCACTGCAGACCAGTAATAAGCTGTCATGAAGCATAAATAAATAAGTGTTTGGGTTGACAGGTTATGAGCTGACTGCAGACTTCATGGCTTTATTTTTACAGTTGAGAGGACATTTTTTTAAACAATAAACCATCAAAGCTACAGATAAAATGTTAATTAACGCAATTCATTCTCTTTAACTATGAATAAAATCTTTTATTTTAAAGTAATACAGTTGATAACGTTCACTGTATCTCTGTGATTAGTTTGAACAAATGCACATCAAGGTTTTGCTGTAATGACTGCACTGATTATTTTTTCACTGTCAGGTAATCTGTTGATTACTATTTGATTAGCTGACAAATTGTTTATCATATATGAAATATCAGAAAACGCCCATCATGGGTGTTTAAGGTGCCAACCATGAACTACAACATCCTCAGCTCAAAGGAGACGTTTGCTGCACGTTGCGCCACACCTCCCTCTCCACACATAACCAGGCGACTGTCTGACAAAGGCCTAAATCGCCAAGAATACCCGTCATTATTTCTCAGAGTCAGAGGTGACATCTTCAGACTGCTTGTTTTGTCAGACCAACAGTCCAAAACACAAAGATAATCCATTCATAGCAAGAAAGGAAGCAAATCATCACATTTGAGGAGCGGAAAGTCAGAAATGTTTGGAAATTTTTTTGTTTAATTATTGATATCGTCCATTAACTGTTGATCAGCTAACAGATAGAAAAGACAGTCGACAGATTTTAAGCTGTAATGTCGTCTGTGGCTCTGAAGGGAAAAAGCCTGATGTTATCAAGATTATCTCAGATTTTAATGGAAAAAAAGAGAGATCTTTTTTTTGTTCTTCCAGCGTGTTGAATCCTTACAGCACTGCACACATTTGCTTTCCTTTTCAACAAAACACACTTTGAGGGAGAAATTTAACCAAACAATGATGATGTTAATGATGTAAGTCTGGTTCAGTTTCATCATTTAATGGTGTATTTAGGGAAAACTCTGTTGTGGAAGAAGAAGCGATACTAACAACTTTAACCTCAGGAGATCTCAGTACAGCACAGCTGCAGGAGGTGTTGTACTTTGAGTGAATGGCAGATTCACTTCTTCACAACAGGAAACTCAAACTGCTATCACTGTCACCAACGTTATTTGTCTACCCACCTACATGTAAAGTGAGTGCATATCAAATGAACCTCTTTGTGGTTTGTTGAAAGTCATTGTAGGAAATCAGTGAAGGTGTTCTGTATTCAGCACAGTGAAACAATCTGATAAGAGGAGACATGACATAACACTGACTCTTTAAAAGAATCGTGACGCCTTTAAATTCATTTACAACTTACGTTTGAACAAGGGATGAATAAACCTACAGCCTGTCAGGCCTTTATGTTTTTCAGTTTTAGTACATGCAAAGGGCGCATCTGTCCAGATCAGACCTCTCTGCTCCGAGGCTAGATGTGTCTCTGACATGATCAGTATGACTGCAGTCAGTTTAAAACATTTCTTGGCAAAGTGGAGGAGGTTTTTTTATTTATTTTTATTTTAGGAAACAACTAAAAGAAATAGCTCAAGGTTTAAACAGGGCTGTACAGTTGATACAGAAGAGGAGCCTTTCAGTTACAATTCCAATTTTTTGTCTCACCATACTGATACCAGTGCTCTCTTTCCCTTATTTAATCTTTATACTAATTTGCGTGGAACATATCGGTATTATTTTTATGAGAAGCATAAAGTAATTCTACTCATTATAGTAGTATATAATGGTGTATGAACCTAAAAACAATAGTTCCACATTTTGGTCTTGCTTATTCACTTTCTCTCTGAGAATTAGATGAGAGAAGATCGATACCACTCATGTCTTTACATTAAATATAAAGCTACTGGTTAATCAGCAGCAGGTTAGCTTAGCATAAAGACTGAAAGGAATGGGAAACAGTTAGTCTGGTTCTGCACAAAGATAACAAAATCCACCTCACACCGCCTCTGAAACTCACTAATTAACTTATTATATCTTGTGTTTAATCTGTTTGTGTCATGATTGTCATTTTAAACGAGATACAGTGTGTTAATTAGTGAGCTTTAGAGGTGCTTGGAGGCTGATTTTGTCACTTTCAGGCAGAGACATGCTAGCTGTTTTCCCCTTAAATGAAGCTATTCCGTCTTCTCCTCTAACTCACAAAAAGTTGATACTGAAACACGTTTTCCGAAATGTCAAACTATTCCTTTAAACATAAAATCTCTCTAAATGTGTCTGCAAGTTGTTGTTTTTTTCTGTTGCTGTTGTTTCACCTCCGTTTTCACCGCTGTGAGGGTTCCCAGGGGGCCTCTGGCTCTGACACTCACACATGGCGCTGCCTCTCCACACACAGACAGTAAACAGCAAATAACAGAAGATAAACCCAAACAAAGCAGAGCTCTGTCTGCTGCTTTGGCGTATTTGCTTTAAGTTTTATGATGACAGAGGACAGGCTGATGCCAAATGTAGCTTTGAGATACAGCTGAGTCGGGGTGGGGGTGGGATCCTCATTCGAGGGGGGGTGCATCTGTCGCTCATAGCTGCCTGCTGTCTGCCTTTAGCACCCAGCATTGGCATGGTTGCTTGGCAGAAGTGTGATTCTTTTTTGTTGTTGTTGTTGTTGTTTTTGTGATGTTCTAGTGCTTCTTTTTTTGAGAGAAAGAAAGGAGAGGAAGGAGATGGATGTGTGGTGAGACAGTTTAAGGTGGAGGGGCTGCGGCAGGGGTAGCACTTCCTGTTGAGACAGTGGAACAGAGACAGAGAGGAGGAGGGAGGGAGGTTATGGTGTGTGTGTGTGTGTGTGTGTGTGCGGGGGAGGAGGGGATGGGGGGTGGAGGTACACACAGACTAACACCACACCTGTGGCCTTGTGTAGTTGCGGATGGGTTCAGTGGAGCTTTAAGGCCGGTGGTAGATGTGACGCCGTTTTTTTTATTTTTTATGTGTGAAATGCATTTATGGTCGAGTGAAAAATGTTCCTCAGTGAAACATCAGTGAATCATAAAACAACCTCTGTGGGTGCCGACATGTCGACTCCTATAATACGTTCACATCCTCAACTGTTTTCTCTCTACAGTACGTCTCTAATTTTTTCACTCTTCCTGCGTTTCGTCTTTGTCTGCCTTCCTCCCCCTCCAAATTATTTTTCTCACTCTTTTCTCATCTCTCAGCTTGTAGTTATTACTCTGTCTGTCGGGGGGTTTAGGTAGATGGCGAACCCTCAGGTGTATATTCCTCTTACCCAGGGACCCAATTAGAAGAGGCACTTCTGTCGCATGAAAAACCTAATTTGAAAAAAAAAAAAGAAAAAAGATTACGTTAGAAGCTTTTCATAGCACAGAAAGCTGCCATTTTGTTCAGCTGTCTGTTAAAAGATGACACACATTTTGATCTGCATTTGCATTTTTCAGTTCTTCAGTTTCTAGCTTTTGTTGTTTTTTTTTAAAAAAAAAGTGCATTTCAACACTAAACTCAGCTCCTGCTCCTCCTTTTGCAGTGCTTTTTTGGAGCCATTGACTGATGCAGACAAAAAAGTGCATAAAGACTTCCAACTATAGATCGAGACCAACTTTTAACCAGCAGTGACTTGGTATTTTTGGTTATGGTAGAAGTCTTTTACTGTGATGCAGCTGCAGAAGCTTGATGTTTAACAGCTGCTTCCTCAAAACTGGATGAAAGTTGGTCTAAACCCAAGATTAGCAGATTTTTTTGCTTGAACCAATTGACAGGTAAATCACATGTAGGATCAGAGCTGGAGCTAACAGATTACAATGAGTCACCATACAGTCATCATAAAAATTGTTGGCAGCTATTTTGAAAACTGATAAATTGTTTAAGTCATTTTTCAAGCAAAAATGCCAAATGTTACCTTGTTCCTCTTAATTGTGAGGCTTTTCTCTGTCATAAATCAGTGTGAACTGATTGTTTCTGAGTTGGTCAGACAAAGCAAGACATGTGAAGGATGTCTTTGACTATTTTCTGTTATTTTTATAGACCAAAATGACAAATGGAGGAAAACTGTTACTAATATCAGCCCTAATCAGAGGGGGAGGGGCCAATCAGGGGACAACAATGTCCCATACATCTGCAATCTTCATCTACATGTTATTCTGCAAAAATGTATGCAGTTTTATTTTTCATTGTGTGAAACCCTTAATATCTCCAACAGCAATTAACGTGTAATATTTTATCAGTTGTTCAAATCAAGTGCACCCTAAATAGTACACTAAAACTATTCTCAATGTAACATATTTGTTTACACTAATGTATTATTCATTCAAGAGCAACAAACATGCAACAAGTGAAAGTGAAACAGATATTATTTAGATTTTATTACACTGACAACAAAATCTGCGCATTGGCAAGATTTACCCTTTTAAAACAAACATCTAAGACACATTGAAATTATCATGACCTTCACCGCCATGATAATATTCAGTAAAGTTCTTTTTCTCCGTACCACGCAGCCCTATTTGTATTAATCGAATGTAAATGTGTTTCTTGCTTGCTGACATGAGAGCTGAGTGTCCAGTGCTGATGTTGGCCTTTCTATCTCTCACCCTCCCTCAAGCTGTGTGTGACTCTGTGTGTGTGCGTTCATAGAGAGAGGACAGGGGGTGGGGGTGTGGGGGTCATCTGTGTGCATCTCCATGAGTGTGTGTTTGTCTCTTTGACTGACTCACCCTCCTCACATCCCTCATCTGAACTATTAAAAGCGTGGCTGTCCTAAGGCATGAGGGATATGATGGCTGATCCTTCACCTCTCAGCATCTCCCTTCTCTTCTCCTCCCTCGCTCCTCTTGGCTCAAGGGTCCTGACCTCGACCCTTTTCCAAAAAATGTCTGGATGTTTATTTTTTTTATTTTATTCTTTTACTCAGTGCATCCTATCTCTTTTATCCTGCTGCCTGGTTCTGAGGAAGGACAGTGAGGGAGTGCAGCAGAGGAAGCGGCTGAGATGAAGCCGTAGGGGAGGGAGAGGGGTCAGTGGAGAGTTATTCTGCTCTCAGCATGGGTTATTAGTGAGTGTACACCCATGCAGCTTTCCGTAAGTGTGCTTACTGTGCTGAATCCCCACTCCTCCTCCATCCTCTTCTAAGCTGTAGCACAACCTGTTAACTTTCGTCGTTTAATGCTCTCCTTTCATTCGGAAGCACATATTCATTTTCTGCTGTCTTTATAATTTCGATGATTGTATATCTGTCTGCACCCCTGTGAGTGTGCGTGTGTATATATATGTATATATATATATATGTGTGTGTGTATAAATATGTGTTTGACAGCCAGCGATGATACCCAAACACGGGGAGGAGAAGGCGGCGCAGCTCCCTCTCATACGATGCACCACTGTCACATTGCATCAGTCAGGCTGCTGCAGGCGAGCAGCGGCACACACGGCGTGAGATGACACTGCACTTCTGCTCTGGGAGGACTAGCGGGTGAGCAAGGAGACCGCAGGATACAGAGGAGTTGGGGAAGGAAGGGGTGTTTTAGCTTCAGCTTTGTTTTGACTTTGTATGTTGTTGTATGTCATCAGTCTGGCCGATTTTATCTTAGTGGTGCTGCCTTCTTACCCAGGACACTCTTTAAAGTCCCTGGCGTATTTTCTCAATGAACTTTTTTACTGTGATGGAGTCTTACACAAAGTTCTTACGCACTAGATAAGTTTAATTATTTGACATGAGAGATTGCAGTTGTGTTTTTGTTGTGTTAAAGGCTCTCGGTTGAAAAAGGTGATTTTGATATTTCTATTGCTTTAGTCAATAGAGATGGAGGTAACTAGGTACACATTACTCAAGTGCTGCACTTAAGTACAATTTTGATTTTCATGCTTTACTCAACTAAGTAATATAGTCCTTTTTACTCCATTACGACATTTGACAGCCACAGATGCTACTTTATTCAAGTTTCACAGGCGGAAACAGGTGACAAGCGTATATAAACTGCATTATTAGATACTGAACCAGTGGTTTCTCACCTCTTTGGATCATTCACTCTCACACAAAAGCAGATGTGGGGCTTGGTATTGAGATTAGAAAGAATGTTAAGACCCTTCATATCTCACAACCCTTTGGAGGCCCATCCTCTGAGTTGGGAACCACCCTTAAGCAACTACAAAATTAAATACTGTTTACACATTTGCCAGTAACAATCTAATAATGTAATACCTTGTTTCTTGATAGTTCATGGTTCATTTGAAGTCTGCCTCGTATCATTGGCCTGTTGTAGAAAACAGCCATTCAGCCAATACATTCTTCCATGATCTGTTCAGTGTTACTTTTGCCACCTAGCACAACCACAATCCCAAAGTAGTATGTTCCCGCCCCTTGCTTGTGGTTAGCAAATGCAAAAAGCTGTGGAGATTTGCTCATTCACTTTCTTGACAAGGTTGGATGAAAAATTGATAATGCTGTCATGTATAAATGTATAGCTGCAGCCAGCAGCCAGTGAAACAAGTGCAAAAGGTGTTACTGGTTTCATACTTATTTATAATAACAAATATGATTCAGTGCGTGACTTAAATGAAAATAAGCTAACACAGAGATTGGTGTTTCCAGGCGAAACCTTTCTCCAACTTCCAATCAGTCAAGGTGAGGTACAAGAAAATTTGGGACTTTGAGGTTAAACCAACATATGGGCATTGGAATACTGACAGACACCCACTGCACATACTGGTGTGGCATATTGTGTTGTGTATACAACAGCATAGGTGTACTGAGGCCCAGTCTCTGTGTTGTTGTGTATGCACACCTGATCCCTGCCTCACTCTGTTTGGGGTAAGCAGCGGCCGCTTCGTTACTCTGATCACCTGTTCCAGACTACGGTGACAAATTGCTGTCAGGTTAATGGGTTTGACTTGAAAGCTGATTGCAGGAGTAGAGTGTTAGAAAATGCTGTCATGTTCTGTTGTTTTACTTAGGCGCGGCAGCGTAACCCTGGTTCCTGTGATATGATCCTGTTGCTGTTACAGACCTGGCTTTAGAGGCAGTTCAGGTTAGAGGCGGCCGCGGGTAAGGGGCGTGTTCAGATACAGGAGGACAGTAGAGCACTTTTCTCTCATTATTGCTGTGGCTCGGGAGACCAGCGATCTCCTACACACTCTGTTTTGTCAGGTTGTGTGCGTGTGTATGTGAGCTCTCGGCCATTCAATTACAGACTGCTTTTGTGTAAAAGCAACCAATTGTGATAGTAATCTCTATTTAGTGTTTAAATTTTTAGTAAATGATGATTCATTTGGAACAAAGTGTTCTTTTGAGCGATTCTCCAGGCAGTGTGCTGAGTAAAGCTTAAGCCTGAGGAGAATGTCTGGCTGAGAGCAGCAGCAGCAGTGCTGCTAATTGCTCTTAAGGGATACCTTCCATATTTTAGGATATAAAGAAAGGGCAGTTGCTGGAGATACTGTTGTGTGTTGTTTATGTTAAGTGTACATATGTCTCTCTGGTTACTGTTATAATGACACCAAATAATCAGATCCATCTCACCGAACACACAAGTGGCAGCTCATTACACATAAATGGGTTTTCTGACATTGCCATGGATATTCAAACACAGATATGAATGAGGTCAGGCTGTGTGTGTATCAATATTGTGTGTCTCTCTATGTGCAATTTTCCTTTTTTAAAATGAAACACACTCCTCCTAATACTCTTTTCTTTGGTCTCAGTTAGATTATCCAGCTATCATCATTGATGATTAATCTGCAAATTGTTCTTGATTAATTGTTTTAATTGTCTGGTCTGTTGAAAATCAGAAAATTATGAAGCGTCAGGTGGCCCCAGCATATATACCGTACCTGTCGTGTAGCAGATATTCACATTTGAGAAGCTCTACTGAAAGATAAAAATGCTTTCGTAGTTCAACTAATTGTTGCCAGTTCTATCTGATAATCCTTCAATAGTTTGGAGTCGCTCTCTAGGCAAAAATGTCAAACACGTTTGGTCTCAGGTTCAACTGTAGAATTTGCTGTTCCTTATGCATTGTGAGTTTTGATTACTAATCAGACAAAAAAAAAAGACATTGACTGCAATAAATTGATGAAATGTATGTTAGTTAATATTAGTTGCAGCTCTTGTTTTACTCAGTTAATGTTCTCTGATCTTAACCTAGTTCCTCTGTCTGTCCAGGCTCACCCAGCAGTGGTTACCCCCAGGGCGTTCCTTCAGCCCAGCTGGTGTTGCAGTCTGGCTCAGCCCTACAGCACTCACCTCCTTACCTGGACTGGCTCTTACCGATCACTGCGCCCCGCGGGACTGGGCAGTACCCCACCTGTAGCCTCTGCTGGCTACCTCAGCTACAGCTTCTCCCCAGGACACGGGGCCGGCTCTCACATCCCGGCCCTCCGGCTGCCATCCATCCTCCTCTGCTGGCTGCACTCACCGCGTGTCTGCGCCCGCGTGCTTCCTCCACTACCTCTGCACCAGCCTGACACATGCAGTGAGCATGCACGAATGATGATTCAAAACAAGCGTGACTGTTGAGCTGTATCATCAGGATGGAACTAGTTAAACCAGGAGAGTGTGATGTAATAAAAGGGCTTTTCAGCCTCTCATTCCCACTATTTTTTTTTTTTATATATATTATTGTTGTAATAAATGTTTTATTGCTATTGTCATCAGCATATGATCTGGTCATTTTTTCATAAATGGCAGAAGTCAGGATGAAGGAATGGCTGGTAATCTTCTGGACATTTCTCTTGTGACCCTCAATTGCAGAGTGTGAGGCAGTCCTGACTGCTGGGGGAGTGCATGAGTAAAGACTATGAGAAATATGTCTGTTTGACATGATGCTGTAGCTGTGGTTCCCCAAGGTGCGACTGAATGCTGGATATTAGCCGTTGGGAGCCAGTTCTCTTTCCAAACACTGGTCAATTACCTCCACCTCGTCAAGTTACGTTTCTGTCTATGGCCTTAGAGATCTCTCTCTCCATACCTGGTTCAGTTGTAATTTTTATTATTCTCATCTCAAATGAACAAAATGGTTGTTGTATTCCTTTTGTTCCTTTTAACATCTACCATCAGAAGTTTCTAGGAGTGATAATCCGCAGTTTATCAGAATATGCAATTATGATGATGAGGATAAGCATAGTAAGGTAGACAACACTGTTATATTGTTTTATATTACTACTGCTAGAACATTACTCCAGAGACAGACTTTGTTAACACTTAAAACATAATAGTCATCACGCAACATTATACGATCGCTTCATTAGGATTTTTCACCTGTAACTTTTGGAGCAAAGTCTGGATTTGGTTTTATGATATGTTGCCTTTAACCATTATATCAATAAATGTGTTTGGGTGTAGGTGTCAAGAGTAACATGTTGTTGCTGAATGGCGATGTATTTGGTATCTGTTTCTGTGTGTGTGTGTGTGTGTGTGTGTGTGTGTGTGTGTGAGAGTGACAGAGAAATAGAGCGGTAGTATACAATTATAAGGACCAAGCTCCTTCTCTGGCCATTGTACTGGTCAGGTTGTTTCTTTGTTTTTTTCTTCCCCACCCAGCTGCAGGGCGAGACCTTGGTCTTTAAGCGATAATACTGGAGTCTCTCGATTGCTGTGGTGCCACCTTAGTATAAACCAAGCCACCCTCACATTTAAAAAAAAAAATATGCAAAATAAATAGATATTTCTAAAAAAAGAAAAAAAAAAGACGTACTACTGTTTTCTGATTGTCTTTGAATCCTTATATACAGTTTAATATTTATTCTTCAGTTTAGAAGTTTGTGTTCAGAGTTAAGGACAAATGCAAGCAATTCAAGCCTCAGAAGAAACTGAATATCTGACTAAATAGTTGAACCTGGTAAGATGTCTGTAGTAGTCTGGAGATTGTGGGTTCCAATTCTTGCCTAGGCGCAGTAATTTTAGTCCTAGAACCAAATGCAACCACTCAAATGCTAGAAGAAAAAAAACAAGCATCTGACTGAATAGTTGGGCTAATAGATGCTTGCTTGGTGATGTATAAGAAGGTTGCAGGTTTAGAGTGTACAAGTGCAGTAGAATTTTGAAGTCCAAGACCAATTATGAACACTCAAGGTTAGAAGCGTTATCAAAACATCAGACTGAATAACCAGGCTGATAGATGCTTGGCAATGTGAAGGTTGCAGGTTCCAAGCCCTAACCAGGTGTAGTCAATTTTAATTTCCAAGACCAATTTCACTGTGACTGTGGTGACAGGGTCTGTCAGAGGTGTCCCAGGAGCAAGGGTATAAGAAAAAATGTAATTCAATTCAATCTAATATCCAATATATTAGACTACTAAAAGATGTATCATTTCAACCTTTCATGAGCATAAAAATACAAAAAGTGTGTGTAATCTTAACAAAATAGTAAAATATTAAAATACTCCTGTTTTCAGAAATTTTTAAAACAGTTATGCAAAGATGATACAGTCATGAGTCACAAGTAATATAATGACCCTTACAAGACGTGGTTTCGCTGCCAAGCCGACAGTCTTCAGAGGTGTTGCTGAAGCTTCCTGTCAGCTGATTTGTGAGACTTGCAGCCATGCCTGTTGCCGCCACAAATCAGCTGACAAAAGCGTCAACAACTCCTTTTCTGATGAACTGCAGGCAACTGTTAAACTATATCAGTTAAAAACAACACCTAATGGAGAAACTGAAGGTGAACGAGTATGCAGGCCTTTTCTTTGTTAAAGTGAAATTAATTTGTCATTTAGAAACATTTTAGCTTTAGCTGCCTGTATTTATCTCACCACGTCCTAAAGTGTCGTCCCGTAGACAAGACTCTTTATCCAATGTACAGGGAATGCAGAGCCAGGACCACTTTTGCACCCAAGGGAAGTCCTCGTGCTCCAGA
>BRZM01003321.1:41926-55748 GCA_033238685.1 Lates japonicus
ATTATCTCACACCTATGTCTTTGCGACAGGTGGACAGAGGTGGCAAGCGAACGCAGCTGAGTTGACTTTAACAACCCAGTTCACGGCTTGGTAAAGACCTGTTGAGTGGATTCGTCTGTTGACGTTCTGAAATTCTGTTTTGTCTTTGAACTGAGTCTCCGAGTGTTTTTGGTCAGCTGAGTTAGCTGACGACAAAAGGGAGATCCTTTTTTTTTGTTATTTTTGGCATTTGAAGAGGACTGAAAAGGTACACATTTACCTTTTCTAGACTCATCCTGATTTAATATTTTCTTCATCTGGTGGAGAGCCTCAAGTGAACAGTCACCATGTGGGAGTTCCGGTCCATGAATTTTTGGCGGGCAGTCTTCGCAGAGTTCTTTGGGACCATGTTCTTCGTATTTTTCGGCATGGGCGCTGCCTTGCGCTGGACCACCGGGCCTCACCATGTCCTTCATGTGGCCCTGTGCTTCGGGCTGGCAGCTGCCACCCTCATCCAGTCCATTGGCCACATCAGCGGCGGCCACATCAACCCTGCCGTCACATTTGCCTATCTTGTTGGCTCTCAGATGTCTCTTTTCCGTGCCATTTTCTACATGGTCGCCCAGTGCCTGGGTGCTGTAGCTGGGGCTGCTGTGCTGTACGGGGTCACACCCGGTAACATGAGAGGCAACATGGCGATGAACACGGTAAGGAGATGGATGCTTCAGATGAAAAGAAGTAGAAGTTTTTGGGGTGATACAGCATTTATTTTAGAGTTTAGGAATTTGTCGAATTTAGTAAAAGAGGATTTCACCAGTGGTATCAGTTCAGGTTCAACCAGGCCATCCATCCAGGCCAGTCATTTCATGTAACTCTTTTCTCAACTCAAGTAATTTTCTTTAATATTTTTCTGTCCATCTATCTTCAGCTGCAGCCTGGCATCAGCCTGGGAATGGCCACCACTGTGGAGGTTTTCCTCACCATGCAGCTTGTGGTGTGCATCTTTGCTGTGACCGATGAGAGGAGAAACGGACGTCTGGGATCTGCTGCCCTCTCTATCGGCTTCTCCGTCACCATTGGACATCTCATGGGGGTGAGACACATGGAAAAACAGTGACAAATCACACATACACATGGTTAAGTGTGAATATTTTTAAAACACAATACAGTAACAAATGCTTTGTGTTTCAGATGTACTACACCGGTGCTGGAATGAACCCCGCTCGGTCCTTTGCCCCTGCTGTGCTCTTCAGGAACTTCATCAACCACTGGGTAAGACCTGAAATCACTCTGAAGGGATCAATCACCCCCTCAGCTTTCACTTCACTCTCAGCAGGAGTCACAAATGACTGACCACTGTATGGGCTGATAAATGACTGGGCTGATAAACGCTAACGCTGATGTTTGCTACCGGCAGGTGTACTGGGTCGGGCCTATGATAGGAGGTGCCATGGGCGCCCTCCTGTATGATTTCATGCTGTTCCCACGCATGAGAGGTCTGTCTGAGCGCCTGGCCACACTGAAGGGCAGTCGGCCCCCCGAGAGCGAGACCCAGCAGGACACCCGCGGGGAGCCCATCGAGCTCAAGACGCAAGCCCTATAAACCTGCCCCTGCCCCCTTCTCCAACTGGGGCTGAGGGATGAGGGACAAGGCCCTGAGCTACGCCAACCCCACCTCCACTGCCCCCCCATCACCCATGTCTTCACACACCATCACACAAGACTAACCCAAATACTCACATCTAGACTAACACATAACATGATTCTCCCAGTGCCACTGTAAAAACCGACACACATAAACATACAGGTTCACAACCTTTAACCTCAACACACAACAAGACTCCTCTATCCCCAGTCCTCACTCTGTATTCTGAACTGGACATTGTGTTTTTGATAAGTGGTGACCAGAACCTGAACCAGCAGCTGCCTCATCTCCCCCTCTTTCCAGCACCCGCCTCCCCAAACCTCTATGCTTGAATTCAGGTTTTCCGTGCTCCTTCTTTGTATCGCAGATGAAGGCCTGGCTGGGAGGAGGAAGCAGGCGGGTGAGATGGTGGGAGGGGGAGATGAGGCAGCTGCTGGTTCAGGTTCTGGTCACCACTTATCAAAAACACAATGTCCAGTTCAGAATACAGAGTGAGGACTGGGGATAGAGGAGTCTTGTTGTGTGTTGAGGTTAAAGGTTGTGAACCTGTATGTTTATGTGTGTCGGTTTTTACAGTGGCACTGGGAGAATCATGTTATGTGTTAGTCTAGATGTGAGTATTTGGGTTAGTCTTGTGTGATGGTGTGTGAAGACATGGGTGATGGGGGGGCAGTGGAGGTGGGGTTGGCGTAGCTCAGGGCCTTGTCCCTCATCCCTCAGCCCCAGTTGGAGAAGGGGGCAGGGGCAGGTTTATAGGGCTTGCGTCTTGAGCTCGATGGGCTCCCCGCGGGTGTCCTGCTGGGTCTCGCTCTCGGGGGGCCGACTGCCCTTCAGTGTGGCCAGGCGCTCAGACAGACCTCTCATGCGTGGGAACAGCATGAAATCATACAGGAGGGCGCCCATGGCACCTCCTATCATAGGCCCGACCCAGTACACCTGCCGGTAGCAAACATCAGCGTTAGCGTTTATCAGCCCAGTCATTTATCAGCCCATACAGTGGTCAGTCATTTGTGACTCCTGCTGAGAGTGAAGTGAAAGCTGAGGGGGTGATTGATCCCTTCAGAGTGATTTCAGGTCTTACCCAGTGGTTGATGAAGTTCCTGAAGAGCACAGCAGGGGCAAAGGACCGAGCGGGGTTCATTCCAGCACCGGTGTAGTACATCTGAAACACAAAGCATTTGTTACTGTATTGTGTTTTAAAAATATTCACACTTAACCATGTGTATGTGTGATTTGTCACTGTTTTTCCATGTGTCTCACCCCCATGAGATGTCCAATGGTGACGGAGAAGCCGATAGAGAGGGCAGCAGATCCCAGACGTCCGTTTCTCCTCTCATCGGTCACAGCAAAGATGCACACCACAAGCTGCATGGTGAGGAAAACCTCCACAGTGGTGGCCATTCCCAGGCTGATGCCAGGCTGCAGCTGAAGATAGATGGACAGAAAAATATTAAAGAAAATTACTTGAGTTGAGAAAAGAGTTACATGAAATGACTGGCCTGGATGGATGGCCTGGTTGAACCTGAACTGATACCACTGGTGAAATCCTCTTTTACTAAATTCGACAAATTCCTAAACTCTAAAATAAATGCTGTATCACCCCAAAAACTTCTACTTCTTTTCATCTGAAGCATCCATCTCCTTACCGTGTTCATCGCCATGTTGCCTCTCATGTTACCGGGTGTGACCCCGTACAGCACAGCAGCCCCAGCTACAGCACCCAGGCACTGGGCGACCATGTAGAAAATGGCACGGAAAAGAGACATCTGAGAGCCAACAAGATAGGCAAATGTGACGGCAGGGTTGATGTGGCCGCCGCTGATGTGGCCAATGGACTGGATGAGGGTGGCAGCTGCCAGCCCGAAGCACAGGGCCACATGAAGGACATGGTGAGGCCCGGTGGTCCAGCGCAAGGCAGCGCCCATGCCGAAAAATACGAAGAACATGGTCCCAAAGAACTCTGCGAAGACTGCCCGCCAAAAATTCATGGACCGGAACTCCCACATGGTGACTGTTCACTTGAGGCTCTCCACCAGATGAAGAAAATATTAAATCAGGATGAGTCTAGAAAAGGTAAATGTGTACCTTTTCAGTCCTCTTCAAATGCCAAAAATAACAAAAAAAAAGGATCTCCCTTTTGTCGTCAGCTAACTCAGCTGACCAAAAACACTCGGAGACTCAGTTCAAAGACAAAACAGAATTTCAGAACGTCAACAGACGAATCCACTCAACAGGTCTTTACCAAGCCGTGAACTGGGTTGTTAAAGTCAACTCAGCTGCGTTCGCTTGCCACCTCTGTCCACCTGTCGCAAAGACATAGGTGTGAGATAATGTGGGAGTGTTGGTGGAGATCTCAGGTGGGATGAGTTGTCAAGAGGAGGTGGTGGGCATCAATGCTAAAGGGGTATTTCTAAAGTAGAGACGGGGATAGACAGAGTGTCCGGTGGACCTTTTAGCCTCTCTGACGGAGGGGAGAGGGCCAGTCAGGGGCTTTATAATACCCCCCCAGGGGCCCCAGGTGACGCCATAATCCCCCTGTAGGGCCAAGGGCGGGGGGCGGCAGTGTGGGACATCCTAAATCAAACAAACTTAACCCCTCTGTCGCCCCCCTATAGCAAACCAAGGCCAAAAGAGGCAGTGTATCTGAGACAGATGAGTGAGAAAGAGTGGAAATCCACAAGAGACATTTAACAGGAGGTAAAGAGAAAGAAACCACTGGAAAGGTTTGCATCTTATTTTCAGGGGGGGAGTGGGAAACTAGGAGGAACAGCCACGGCGAAGAGCAGCTGGAGCCGAGAGGAGAACATTTTCTTTGGGGCGTATGTCATCTGTTGACATATCATAACTGTCATAATCAGGGGACACAAATGCTGATGGACAAGGACAGAAAGCACACGTGCATGCACAAAGACATGGACACAACACACACACATACACACACACACAGACATACAGACACACCCGCATATACACACATGCAGATAATACAGTTGGGGCCCCGGACGGAAGTGCCTAAAGCTAACAGCGCTGAACTGACCCATACACTGAAATGCCTGACCCTGTGAAACCATTGTCTGTAACAAGCATGTGGGCTACGTATGGACAGAGACAAGACAAAAATACATATTAAACTAAAGCACAGAAGCAACAGCTAACAGAGAATTGTGTTAAATCTGCGGTGCTAAATGCTACGCCTAAAAGCTAAAGCCATGGCTTGAGTTCAGGAACACATTTACTGCCTCTGTTTACTGCTCTGGAGAAAGTTACAACACCAAACACTGTTGATGATAATCAGTTATCTTTAAGAGGAGAAATGTCTGTTTGTGGTGGCAGTGGTCACTGCTGAGGCCTGCGATTACAAACACTAAAACCTGAACTTGGCATTGCCTCAGAGCTCAGAGCCTTCACTGGCACTGCTTCACAGCCAACGCCACGTAGCGGCTGCATGAGAAAGGTGAAGAAGAAGAAGTAAATCTGGCTGATGTGAGGAAAGGAGAAAGGCAACA
Organism: Lates japonicus; assembly: GCA_033238685.1. NCBI lineage: Eukaryota > Metazoa > Chordata > Actinopteri > Centropomidae > Lates > Lates japonicus. The sequence continues at coordinate 47,057 of BRZM01003321.1, forward strand.
ATGCAAGGGGAAAACAATGAAAATGAAAGTGCAGAAAAAAACAGAGATCCACGAGCAGCGAACCAACAGTAATTTACATAATACAGCGGACTGTGTCAGGGGCTTCTAGGAGGTGCTTGGCAGAGGTTTGCAATGTGTGAGAGTGTGTGTTTGCCTGTTTGTGTGTGTTGCAGGAGGATGTATAACTGAAGCCCTGAATGTTCCCTGTGTGTGGAGAGCTGGATAAAGGCAGAGGTGCAGTAGTGCAGTAGCAGGGATGTGGAGGGTATAGGGGGGAGGGAGGGGAGGGGCAGATGGTGGGGTTACTGAGGAGCACCAGGGCATCGCGCTGACCAGTCGAGAGCCATCACTGTTGAGGGGGGGGGGGGGGGGGGGGGGGGGGGGGGGGGGATGAAAGCGGAGCGCTGAGCTTGCCGTTTTAACTCCCTTTTATACATGTTAGAAAGAACACACACAATGCAAAATGCTGGCGGCACTGTGGCAGTTATAGCTATTGTGCATGTTGTGTGTGTATGTGTGTGTCTGTGTGTGTGTGTAAACAGTTTATTGCATTGTGTTCATGTTTGAGTACGTATGCGCTCTGCATGCAATTATACTGCTACAGTGATACTGATCACTAACATGGTTTTATTTTATGAGTCCAGATAATACAACGTACAGTATTTTTGAACCCCAAATATTAATATTGATACACAAGAAATATAATGTTTAGTATGTTACATGTTGATTTTAAAGGGTCAGTTCATCCAAATCACAAAAGAAAAACATTTTTTCTCACTCTACCACTAGGCGCACAGAGTGTACTGGGGTAGAGGCATAATATTGTGAAACCACATCTGTCTGCATGGCTGAATACCAGTTGAGCTGAGTGAAGTGACCCTTTAAAATATATTTTAGGACAAGACAAGCAGGGCAAATTATGCCTCAAAAAAATCATGAAAATATGAATAAAGGTTTCATGAAAGCAAAAAACATTGACTCTCACACACCTAAACATGCACGTACACACACACACACACACACAAGTACGATTGTCGTATCCATTTCAAATTACAAAGCTTATTTCCACTGACGGTGTTCTTTCTGCAGAGCCATTACAGAGATATGAAGGTCCATTTGATTGTGAATAGACGCCCTCGGAGAAGAGACGGACACTAACAGGCACAGACATGAGAGAGATGTTGGGCTGGTTGAGAGCATCATTGAACCTGCAGTGCGGGGCAAGGACTTGTTTAGCATTTCAAAGCATTCATAAACACGGGATGAAACTAAAAAATGGTGAACATAAGGGTTTTTTTCAGCAGGATTTCAATGAGCCTCCATTATATATTCTAATGATGTGCAAATGTGAAAGTAATAATACTGAATCTCACAATATTGGCTACACTTTTACATACACTAATGACAGGCAGCTAGGACCTCAAAGGTCACACTCAGCCCCTTTATAATGCAGCTTCACCATTGAGTTCTCTCCACATGGGCAGTAAAGAGCAACAGGGAAACAAACTCATTTGAGCCAGATTTTGTTTTTTGAACATTATAAGCCTGACAGTGTTTCAATGGACAGACACTGAAAGGATAAACAGTAAAACTGCGGGGGAATAAAAATGAGCTGAGACTCACTACAAAGCTCTTTAAAGCTGCAGATTCAGGTGATCATTCTCTGCAGGTTTATCACTACATGAGACAAATTTCACATTGTCACATTGTTTTTATATTGTCACTTGATAGCCTACATTATTATCATAATGAGGATAAAAGGTTAAAATATTAACTGTAGTCATGTTAAATGTCACTTGTGGCAACAATGATTGTGTTCAGCTTAAGTTACCAGATTTGTTTTTACTCCCTGAAGTTACAGATCATTGGAGGTGGGAAGTAACAAAAAGTTTTGAAGTACTGGTGCTTTAGTTGAGTATTTCCTTTTGTGCTACCTTATACAGTATATGTTGTTTACATTGTACTTTTCCCTCAATCACATGTACATAGTTAGCCTACCAGTTACCAAAGGCTGTTTTTGGGTAGAAATCTTGTATTATGGAGCTTTTTCACAGCAGACATTTTGACTAGTCATAGTAGCAAAAGCAAAGGTGTTACTAGTAACATTAAAGGTGACTCTGTTACAGTCATGCTAGCACAAACAATACCAGGACCTTGAAACCAAAGCAGCTACACTGAATTCAGCATCATTAATCTAATTATTTACACCTGCGCGTTCCTACTGGTACCAACAGGTTAAAATGTGTGAAGTGAAAAAAGCCTCCGAAACTCTCTAAAGTTACAGATCATTGGAAATAGGAATGTCAATACATTCATTCAAGTTTTGAGTTGCTGGTACATTGGTTGATTATCCTCTACTGTGGATTGCCCACAATTTAAATATTTCTTCATCAAGACTTACAATTTATCATGAAGTGTTTTAAAATTCCTGTATGATAACCCACCTCATTGGCAGCCACTGTATTAATTTCTATATTGCAAGACATAATCAATCATATATGGAGTTTTCATATGTCAGAAGTTTAACCTTACAATATACACAGCATGACTGTGACACGAACTGTACACTATGCATCTTCATAAAAATCACTGTAGTATTGCAGAATGTGTGTCTGTGTGTGTTTCTACGTGTTTCTTTTTTTTATGCATGTGTCCTCAGTTGTTCTCCTGTTTGTTGGCCTGTTTGGCTCGCATGGCATTCTGTGTGACCGTGGACAGTGATGATCCGGTCATACTGGCCGTCTCCACGATCTCAATATCCTTACAGGTCAGACAAGCCACCAGCTTCTGGCGAGAGGCGCTCCGTGCAAAGAAGAACTCATGGGACACTCCACCCAGTATAGAGCCGAGCACTGGTCCGATCCAGTAAACCTGCAGGAGAGCAAAGCAAAAATAGGTTATGTTTAGATAAAAGAGATGTGTATGGACAGAGAGACGCTCTCAGTTTATCTGAATGGCCCAGAAACATCCTTTAACCTGATTATCAGCTGGATTTTACATTTGAAGGAATCAAAAGGATAAGTCTGGTGATATTAAATATTTTTATTTTACTGTCAGCAAATCCCATGAAGAGAGCAAAACTGACAATAAATTGATCAGCTGTTACCATTTACCAACATTTATAAGACAGTAGCACTGGACAGTAGATAAGTGTTACCATGGAGACAGGTTTGGATTTTGGATTTCTCTCTCACCCAGTGGTTTTCCCAGAAGCCAGTGATGATCGCTGGACCCAGAGCACGTGCAGGATTCATACACGCGCCAGAGAACCTTGCCTGACAGAAGAACAACACTTACACAAATTTATCATGCAATACCATCAGGGAGTCATCAGATCAGTTCAGACAACAGTTTTGTTGTTTTATTATGTAAAAGTATAGATAAACAGATCATTATGGTTTCTAAATAACTTGCATGTTCTCATCTAAAATCATAATTTTATCAACATTCTTTCATTATAGCTCTACGAAAGCAAGACATTTGCATCTGAAAATGAGTTAACTTATAGGATTCACCCTAGAACATCTTGATCCAGCTAACTGTCAATAAACCCCAGGTTTGGGCTTCAGGACTTGTTGCAATGACAAATGTTAAATCAGCTTTGAAAAACCAAAAAAATCAAATAAGATAAATCTCATAACAAATCAAACCATCATACAATGAAGGGGGCCAGGAGTAGATTAACATCAGACTGTCAGATCAAAACCTGCCCACAGCCCAACTACTGACCAATCAGATCACGGGAAACATGGTCATCATCAATACAGGGTCCTGGCAGGGACATAAGTTCTATCTTGTCAAAAGTAAGTGACAAGTAAAAAAGGACAATAGATATTTTTTATAGATCAGTGGAAACTTTGGTGTCCACTGGAACGCAAGAAAAAACTGATTAGGATTTGGTGGTTAAAGGTTAAAGGTCAGGGTTACTGTGACCCCACAGGAAAACTAATTTCAGCTACTGGTTTCAAACTAGGATCATAGAGCAATGTTGATATGTTAACATCGTAGGAAAAGCTGCAGTGTTGGGGCAGTGTTGTGCAAGGGGGAACTGGGAGCAAAAAATAAGCCCAACTGGAAATCAACAACTCGCAGCAGCAAAACTAAGCAGGAAATGAATCAATTACATTTGCATGGAAGTAACATAAATCTGTATGAAAGCTAAGCTTACCCCTATTAACACTCCAGCAGTGTGTGCTAATCCAATGGCTAAGTTTCCTGGTTCTGGGCAGTCCCTCCGTCGCTGGTCCTCCACTGAGAACACAGTGAACACCATCTGGAAAGTGCACAAAACCTCTATGCCCAGAGCCTGAGCTGCATTCAGTTCTATAGGCACCTGAGTGATGTTAAAAAAAAAAGGCCCAAGGAGAGAGGAAGAGGAGCAGGATAAGTAAGCAAAAATATTTAGTGAAGATGTCATGTCTCTCAAACTTTAAAAGGCGACACAATATTTTGAGAACTGACCCTGTTGACGAAGTGGTCCGCTGTGGTTTTCAGCGGCAGGGCCAGGTAGAGGGCCCCAGTTCCTAAAGAAGCCCCCAAACACTGTGCAGCAATGTAAACAAGGGCCCTGACAACGTCCACCCTCCGAGTGGCCAACAGAGACAGAGTCACTGCCGGGTTCACCTGATCAGAGAGCATAAACACAGGTGAGAAAAATTATTAATTTATAGAAAAACTAAGAACTTTTACTCAGGTACTGTACTTATTTACAATTCTGAGGTACTTGTATTTTACTTGCGTCTTTCCATGTTCTGCTTCTTTATTCTCCTACTCCACTATACCTCAGAGGAGTATTTTGTACTGCAGGTGTCTACTTGTAGCCCCTTGTCATGTTTCAGATGTTTAGGACTTATTAGTGGTTCCACCAAAAAGACATTTCCCCAGATGGTTCCATTTAAATAATTGTTCATGACATAAAGAGGTCAAATTATCCTTTTTTTTTTTCTTTTTTTTAAATTGGGCTAATATTAGAGAAAACACACACACAAAAAGAATATAAATTAGGGGAACAGAACTTTCATCGCCCATTAATCATCTCACCTCCCCTCAGATTTATTGTGTGACCCTTTGGAGGAGCATGACCCCTAGGTTGGGGAACACTTAACTAAACTATGTAACAGTCTATTAATGTTGCATATGATAATATATCAATGACAGGAGCGCTAGCTTTAGTTGAAAGTAGCATTTTGACTGCAGGACTTTTATTTGTGATGGAGTAGTTTTACTTTGTGGTATTGGTGCTTCTACTTAGGTGAGGACTCTTAGTACTTCTTTTACCACTGACAACTGCTGTGTTACCACCAACAGAGAATTTCCATCAAGTTCAAGTCAATCAGAAAAAAGAAAAATAACATTTTAAAATCAACATGTGACTGAAGGACATTCACCTGTGCCCCGCTTATTTCTCCAAAACAGTGTGCCAGTGCAATAATCACCACCCCCACTGCAACAGCTGGGTACAGAGGTCCCCCAAGGGCCTCTCCCGGACCTGGCACAGAGGCACCCAGCACGGTGCTTACTAACACCAGGGTGCCAAGCAGCTCTGCTAACGTGGCTCTCCAGAACTGCCGACTCCGTAGCTCCTCGGAAAAAAGTGGTGTAAACAAAGATGAGCTATATTTAGTCAAGCAAACATTTTAAATGTGAGGTAAATTAAAACAGAAAAACTGGAATCCTGAAATCAAATAATGATTGGTTCCATGATTATACATTTAAAATTGTGTGACTCAGTCGTATACTTTCCATAGTCACAGAGCCTAATAAAGGCTGTATATAATGTGCTGATGATTATGTTTCTCTACCTGCTTCCTAAGACAATTTTTCCACTGCCATCAGAGGCTATAAAAAACTTACAAGTGTGTTTATTTTGTAAATGCTGCTTATGTTGAAAATCAAATTTTAAAAAGCTATTTAAAAAAGGAAAGTTATAAAAACTGTCAAGGGTGATAACATGGTCTTAAAAACATGAAATGAGGCACAGACAACACTTACTGTATCACTAACACAAGCAACATCACAAATGCAGTGATTATCACTGATAGGTTTTAGATGCTTTTGATTTTTATGAAGTGATAACATTTCTAAATCCTCTGACCTAATTACCAACAAAGTGCTGTATTTGCTGCAGGAGTTCAACCACCCATAAAATACACAGTACACAAACACTTTTTTGTTTCGGGATATTTAAGAACTCGTGAGACAAAATCATGAGGGATTTTAACGGCAATACAATAAAATAAGATGCTTACCTCACGCCACGTCATTTCAGACTCAAAGAGTATGTTGTCCTCAGTTCTTTTCTTTTTTTTCTGTACCTCCGTCTGCCTGCCTGTCCGTCTGCTTGTGTATAGCTGTCAGGGTCTGAGGACTTAAGGGTCTCTGCTACATCCCTCATTAACTTGTAGAGTCTGAGAGGTCCTTTGATGAGAGAAGCCTCCTCCCCCTCTGTCTCTCTCTCCTCGTCCTCTCCTTACCCTACACCTCAGGCCCTATCAAGTCTTCCTGTGCACAAACTTTACCCAGTAACCTTGAAAAAAATGTCTCCTCAAGCTTGTGCACACAACACCATACTCTCACAATTTTCCTCCAACAGGTTCTACTGACCTTGAGCAATTTAATACATCTCTGGTAAAACTAAATGGAGCTTTTCACTTATCTTCAAACTGAAGTGATTGTGGCCACTTCAGAGGGTCACACGATGTCTGGATAAATCAAATACACTGCAGCGAGGACACAAAATAATACAACCACTTAATGGAAAGTGACTGAAATGACTTGATCATAATTATAAGCACAGGGCCATTTACGGTTACAGTTAAATGCCACACAGTAGCATTTGTCAGCTTCAGATGTTGTCTGTCAGGTAGTTTTTTGTTTTGTTTTTGTTTTTTGGAACAAATATGACATAGAAGTCATTGAACAAAAGAGGCGAAATCATCTTTCCAAATTCCAAAAAGGCAATCTAACAACTCAGCCATCAATTCTACCTTAACAAATATGATAATACTAAGTTTTGACTGTATTAAATTAACTACGTATTACTGAGGATCTAGTTTGCAGTGGTGCTTAACTGGACTGTGTATGTTTTGTTCATCCCATTTACAGACAGGGGTGGGAGAGAATATTAAATTCAATATAAATACAAAGTCCAGTACAACACCACCACTAACTACAACCTCAGTGATAAACATACTGATGAAATGAACTCCTCTCTAACAGTGTCAACAAAAACTAAACATAATCTTTCTGAATGCAGAATTTGTGTCAGATCTGTTGCATTAAATTGTATAGGTGTACCTAATAAAGTGGCCAAAGAGTGTTTAAGAAATGTACGTCTTGATGAGTGCTGTATGCAAACTTCAGTGATGCAAACTCTAACACCCCTTCAATGATCAGTATGGTGATATTCTTTATTTTTCTTATTGTCAACTAACCTCATTTCTTAAAAACATGCATGGCCTCTTGTTGCTTGTTCCTCTGTGCCACAGAGCTCCATTTGGTGTCCAAATACATTATATATAGATTGAGTTGCAGCTGTTGCCAGTTGTTTAAGGAAATCACTGAGCTTTTTTTTCAAAATGGCACTATGTATTTGTGACCAGTTTCCAGCTGCATCGCTCTCTGAAGGCAATGTCTGATTGTCGGATGGTCCACCACTTTGGTCCAGACTGAAATATCTCAACAATTATTGAATTGACGCATATGAAATCTGGTACAAACATTCATGTTGCCTTCGCGATTAGTTGGTGATCCCTGACCTTTCCTCTAATCATCAGGACAAAGCTGCTAGAATGATTCTCAGTCTTGTTAAATATGTTTCTTCAATAAAAATCTAAGGGTTTGGGGCTAAGAGCCACGAGTACTGAGAGGCAGAGTAATCTGTTGATTTTGCTCTTTTCATGAGATTTGTTGACAATAAGAATTTCAACTGCCTTAACCTTTAAAAACATGAAATATGTACATACAAAAGTATTACATTAACACAACATAGACGTGTTGTGATGAATTGTTCCGTTGTCTCTTGTTGGGCTGAACTGCGTTGGCGTGTCCTGAGCACCTGGCACCCATTACTGCAGCTCAGCCTAACAAGAGACAACGGAACAATTCATCACAACACGTCTATGTTGTGTTAATGTAATACTTTTGTATGTACATATTTCATGTTTTTAAAGGTTAAGGCAGTTGAAATTCTTATTGTCAACAAATCTCATGAAAAGAGCAAAATCAACAGATTACTCTGCCTCTCAGTACTCGTGGCTCTTAGCCCCAAACCCTTAGATTTTTATTGAAGAAACATATTTAACAAGACTGAGAATCATTCTAGCAGCTTTGTCCTGATGATTAGAGGAAAGGTCAGGGATCACCAACTAATCGCGAAGGCAACATGAATGTTTGTACCAGATTTCATATGCGTCAATTCAATAATTGTTGAGATATTTCAGTCTGGACCAAAGTGGTGGACCATCCGACAATCAGACATTGCCTTCAGAGAGCGATGCAGCTGGAAACTGGTCACAAATACATAGTGCCATTTTGAAAAAAAAGCTCAGTGATTTCCTTAAACAACTGGCAACAGCTGCAACTCAATCTATATATAATGTATTTGGACACCAAATGGAGCTCTGTGGCACAGAGGAACAAGCAACAAGAGGCCATGCATGTTTTTAAGAAATGAGGTTAGTTGACAATAAGA
>BRZM01003322.1:0-10027 GCA_033238685.1 Lates japonicus
CAGGAACAATACCTCAGAGCCTGATTCCCAGACAGTCTTTCCACAGCTGATAAAAACCAGGAGCATTGTTTAATGTGTTCCATTTAGTTCACTGTCTGTCAGAGTGTTGCAGCTTTGTGCCTCTTTGCCACTGCAAAATACACCCTGTTATTCATGCAATCGATGTGTGAGCACAGCTCTGCTTGTTAAATGTTTTAATTGCCATGGTGTTACCATGGTGATGGCAGTGCACATAGAGCTCCCTAAAATTTCACTATGTTTTTGTTTAGATTTTTATATTATGGAACACAGGACTCCGGTGGGATGATAGGAGGCAGATTCTGTGTTTGCATTGATGACCCTTGGTTGTCAAACGCAGCCTCGTGGATGGACACTGTTTACCAGATGTATTTTAGAGTTGTCAGTGTTAAGTGTTAAAAGCACTACAGGAATTGTATGAGGTCATCAGCAGTCATATGAGTGTGAGTTTATTTTGTGAATAGCATAAGGGGACTACTACTGTCATTTTGTTATACAATATTGTGATATATAACGAGAATTACATTAAATCTTGAATTATTATGGTATTTGTTTTAAGAATGTAAAAAGAGGAGAGAGAAAGAAGTTCAAACCCCACTAACTTTCTCATCTCTATAGCTGGCTGAGCATGGTGTATAGTGGGTGTGAATGTTGGGTTGTGGGTTTCCGAAAGTTATGAGAACAGTCAGATGCAGCCGCCCAAATCCAAAATCAGAGAGCTGTGGGGTAGGGGAGTTTCTGGGGATGTTTGGCCATCTGACAAGCAGTTCTGGTAAAGCACACTGGGTGCTTCAGGGTTGAGTTTGGCACAGTGGATGGACATATTGCAAAGCTTAGCTTCATGAGGGAGATGGTAGCACTAATTTGCAAAAAATCATAACAATCTCTCTATAACTTTAACCATATCACAGTTGCCATATGCAAATATTTGAAAACACTGGCTTTACATGTAAAAAATGTTGCAACAATTCTACAGAATCCACCAACATCAACATTCTTGTCTAGTGATAGGCCACAGACTATATACCATAATACCCCCATATTATTTATTATTATTACCCTTCTTTGGTATTTTTTGACATTCTTGTCATTGGACACGTCATGAATGTTGGTTAAGTTCAGTTTCAGAGAGGACAGGTAAAGATGGGTAAAGCCCATCATGCTCAAATAACTAAATCGTATGATGTAAGGTCACATTTAAAGGCAAAAGTATTCATACCTGTTCAGAATAGTCACATTTAAAGGCAGGGTGAAAAGCTTTTTCAGACAGTCTCATAAAAGGTATTCATGGTGTTGATAATGTGAAAAGTGACAGAACTAGTTGTGTGACAAATGTGAAAGGTTCATCCCCTGACTAAATTCATACTGTCCAAACATTACATGGACAGTCACTGCATAAAGTGGATGCAACTGTCAGATTAAGGCATTTGAGGATGAATGGGGGCAGCAGTCTACTGTTACATTACCACCAGACTGCATGCAGTTTTGAATGGGATCAATTTGGACTGCAGATGAGAGACCCAGGGTGTTGTGGCGGCATGACTGCGACATATACTCCACAACATGACTTGATGATCATGAAGGAGAGATGGCCAAGGAATAGCCAGTAACAACAGGTCAGAAGAACAAAAATTGAAAAGGGGGTGTCATGATCAGGCAAGAGTGAAGAATCATGTTAACACTGGTGAAGTTTTCCAGTGCTGCAAACTGCTCGGTTGGACTTGGAAATAAATTGAGCCCCAGACTTATCTGCTGTGACCAGCCTGCACCTACACAGAGAGCGGCCAACTGATGTGGCGGCCCACTTGACATCCCACTGGGATTTAACTCAGCTGTCACACTGGCTAGTCCAACTATGGTGGAGAGATCTCTGAGAGTTGAAAGGCATGAAGACTGATGCAGAGGTTGCTCTGTTTCTGCTTGAAGTGGGTGACATTAGTTTTGCTATGTTTCACTGGGCCAGTAGTTCAATATCGTTTGGTTACATTTGCTTATGTTTGTGATGGTGAATCCCAACTATTTAGTTAACAAGCAGGTACTGATGTCATATTTGTGTGGCCAGTAATGTTGAATTACTTGCCCATAGACATTCAGCCTTCTTTCTAGTTTGCCAAGAAATGTTGGTGAGGTGATATAAGTTATAGTAGCAGGACCGTCTGCATGGTAGTTTTTCAGCAGCAACTGTAGCAAGTTTGTTATTTGCTCTATACCATAATATTTGTCTGTATAAAGGGCAGAGGTTTGTATAGCCATGAAGGCTATGGGCTAGGCTAGGTTAGGCGAAATTTGGTAGGACAGTGGATTTATTTGGTTGGATGCATTAGAAATTAGAAATGCTATGTCAGGTAAAATTACCTTTCCTTGTTAGCTTAGCTACAAACCTACAATCCTCTCTTCTGTCACTGTAGTTTTGTAAAGACAATCTAAATGACTAACTCTTAGTAGTTTTTACTCTGTTTTGTTTTTGATGATAAGTTTGTGTGATATTGTTTGATATTATAAGGTTTGCTTTGCTTTGCTTGAGAAATACATACATACAACATACATCTTATCCAAGAGGCACTGAAGGCACCTTGCAAGAGTATCATAACAGTGTCAGTGCTAAGGTATGTCAGCCAGTAAAAGCTTTTGGCCTTGATATTACACAGGATGAAGGATGCTCTTATGAACCTTTTCGTGTGAAACCCACATTGTGAGGTTTGATAGCTTGTCTGTAAATGACCCCTTGACAGAGTCTGCTGTGACCATCACCGAGCTACCTCCCCTTAGACCTTTTTTATGGATGGGGCAAGGTATGGAAATCTTTTTAGTAATGTTCTAGTTTGTATCATCACTGGAGAACAAAGGTGAAGGAAACACTGACAGAAAAAATAGCTGCAAAATATATGTTTTTTTTTGTGAGTGAGCTGTAGGTTATGGCATTGCTCTGCTTAGTTTTCAGACAATTACTTACTTCATATATGAAGTATGGTTGGTAAATTATATCAGGTGCAGAGACTTGGCCATAATCTACTGTAGGATTTAGTGAACTGACACCCTTGATGATGTCCTGGATCTGGCAGATAGATGATGTGTGTGGGGTTGTTCTCAGGTTATCCATATATGACAACCAGAGTTAATTCATGGCTCTCTGCAACAGCCTGGCACCACCTTTACCCTTCTGCAACCCTCTCCCCATCCATCTCTCTGCCTGTACGCCTCCCTAGCACTTCACATCTCAACTGACTTCCCACTCAGGATTCTTGTGGGTATTTTAAATGTTTAAAGGCTTCCTCTCTTTCATTTTACATCTTCTCTCCTTTAGAATCCTTTTCTCTGTCTTTGATGACAAAGATCCTCCTTCTACCCCTTCCTCCATCCGCGACCTTTTTTCTGTATACCTTCGCCTCCCCACCCCCAGCAGCCCTCAGCCCTTCTGTGAGAGCCTGATAGACACTCTCCAATATCCAGCCGACATAAATCTTCCTCCAAGTTGGCCACAAATATCTCAGCTATGCTGATTTATAGGAGCAGGCCTCTCTGTCTGTCTCAAAGAGAGGCCACTGTGGTGCTTGTAGGCTGCATGTAGATGGGATTGATTTCTTAATAGCAAGTCTCTTCAAAATAAGAGGGCCACCTTCATGAGGCACTGGTAAAGAGAGAGAGATTACAGCGTGTGTGGCTGAGCAGTGCTGATGGAGAGCAAAAGGGACTCACCTGTAAAAAAGGTCAGTGAGGCAGTAAACAGGCAAATGAGCATGGGATGGATGGAGAGATGGCAGACACTGAGGCTGAGAGCTGAGCCAGATGACAGATCTATGAAGAACACACAACATCAGGAATATGATCACCTCACTTTGCATGGTGCATTTCGATTCATATGAAACTTAATGTAATGGTGATTTGTGATAGTTTTAGACAGCACAGACTACTGATAATGACATAAGATCAGAAAATGCTTACATGGGTTATTTTGAAAGGAAAGAATGTTGCCATTTAGTTTGTGGTACTTGTTGCAAAAGTGATAGTCATTCCTAACATCCTAAACACAACAACATATGGTAACATCAGTCTGGTTATGGTATGCTTAAGATAATGGACATAAGGTTAGAGAACACTAAGGGCAGGAAATAATTTTTATTATCAAAATCAATAAAAAAAAAATATTTTTTTACAAATATAACAGCCATATTTCTGAACCATGCTGCAATATGAATGTGAATTTCAAGAGATACGTGTCTATGTTTAAGTTGTGTGACATAAATGAAGAGGTAAAGCACACAACACACAATTTCAAACATGTCTCATGTAACTAAAGCAGGTCCAGCAGCCACCTTTTTTCTATCCACACATATCCTCCAGCTTCTGTTGAGCCTTTCAGCAGTTTTCTCCTCTGATCACAGAATGAGGGGAAGGTGGCCTGCAGGGGAACTTGTTCTATCTACACCACACGGTGACGTGGCCACAATACTGTGGTTTCATGTGGGGCACTTCCAGCCATCAAGTGCTGGGTCTGATGTGTGAGGAAGCCTTTTGGAAAAGGACAAGGAGCCATGTTTTGGTAGCCTCTTCTGTGTGGATAAAGGAATACATTAAGCCCTCTATTGTAATTCAGTCACGATATTACTGGGTGGTAACAGCAGTAATAAGTCACTGTAGAGGTTTAGATCTAAATGCCATTGAAGATACTTGTACCCAAACAAAAATAATAAAGTAATAATAATAATAAAAAATCTAAGTTTTGATCGAAAAAACATACTTATTGTGTACTACTTTACTTAAGTAAAGAATTAGTAGACCTTGTTCAAATATTTCTTGAGGTCAATTACAAATTCCATGCAGAAGTGTAGTGTGAAGCATCCATTATTCAACATCACAGAGCATAAAATTCCACTGAAGAGACTGAGTTAACCACAATGCTAAAATGTTGAATCATGCTTCTTACTGCATGATAAGGTGAGTTAATTATAACTGTAATCACAGTTATACACCAATGCAACCAGGTTGTTATTGATGTAACATCTTTATAGGGTGCTATTGGCTGGGCGCTACACATCCACTGCCTAAAGGTTGCAGCCCAGAAATGCCTCGAACACACCAAAATAAGAGAAAAATACAGGCAGAGTTAATATTCAAACTGTAATGACCTGTCCAAATTCTAACTTTACAGTTTATTATCACAATAGGCCATTTGAAGTCGTTTGCCTTGTTATTTGGCACAGAGTGCTCTACAACTTCACTACCAGCTTGACTTATGGCAAGCCCCTACTGGTAAAACTTAGCAAGTAATGTTATGTGGTTTGCTATGAAAAGTCAGGACACTAGTGAGCAAAGCTTTCTTGAGCAGAAAATAATAATAATAATTCATCAGGTGGAATGGAGGGCCAATATTCACTCTCCTTTAGTTCTGTTTTGATCTCCACCAGCTCCTGAGAGAAATTTCTGGTTCTGTAGCTGCTAGATGCTCCACTATGTTCACCAGCTAGCATCTTACTCTGGCAGGCAGGTAATACTATTACTATTAATACTATTTTACAGCTTTTTCCTCTGAACAGATGCTTACTATTGAATTGAACCAAAACTGTAAATCTGCAGAGTTAGTGATGATTCAAACCCCTTGACAATAGAAAACTTCTGAAAAGAACAGCTTTAATTTGCAGGCAAAGAGTCATTTTGTTATCTCAGAGCAAATAAAAACCCAGGTTACTAATGTCTCTATTTTAAACTGACTGACAGTTCACCTGTGTGTACAGTTTGTACAATTTATGTTGAGTTAGCTGAGTCCATTGTGTTATCATTAAAGTGGAGATAAGCATCCCTTTGCCTTGGCCTGGGCTGCAGCAGATTACTCCCAGGCTGTGGTGATAAACACTGAGAGGGCCTCTCAGTGTTATCTGAGCTTCCACAAGGCCAGGCTTGACCAGAGACACTGCATGTTAAGGTAAAGGTCGATAGGGAAATGGAGGGAGAGAAAGATCAGGATGGAAAAGAGGAGAAGGGTAGGTAGGTAGGCAAGTAAATTGGAGGTCAAACTTTCATGAATTTCATCAATTTTACAGTAGATGTGAAGGTCAGTTTACTCAACATGAGGAGTGCTACTCCACCTTTGCTTCTGTGACTCTGGAGGAGCTTTGTCAAGTCTGAGAAAATAACTCTGATGATGTTGCTGTCATCAGGGAGAGTTTAACAAGAAGATACTATATTGTTGCATTATGGGAAATGTAGGGTCCAGTGTTTGTGGACTAAAATTGACAATGTTGTCACCTCTGTTGCTTTGATTTTTTTTTTTTATTTGTCTCTTGTAACTCCCCCAGCTCTGTGGAAATGCAATATGATAACTGCTGTGTAAATACTGAAAAAAATGCATCACAATAATTCTTTGTGTCACATCTGCATTTCATCTTTTTGGACAACAGAAATCATTTAAAATTTCAACATACTCTGTTGACTGAGACATGAATTTCAGACTGAAAGCTCAGACTGAGGTTAAGTTACCACAACTCAGATCAGAATCATGCATATGAAAAACCCACTGACTAGAACATGAATTCTAATTTTGTCCCATTGTTGGCAAGGTGATATATCAGTCTGAGGTTAGTGCTGAAGAATATTGTTATTATATTTACTCTTTTTTTTCACAACTTTCATTTATGGATCAGCAATGATAGCTTTTGCCATGCTGACACCTTTTTCTGTACATGAGTTACTGAATGCTTCTGTCTAAAATGTATCATGTAGGTTACAGGCCCAGCTTTTACTTTACGGGTGGAGAACAAGAAAAATATATATTCTACATGTAAGCATAAACAACACATGTCCTTATTTATCAGTTTGGAGACTCAAATATTCAGGAAAAAGCAGTTGTACATTTGCCTCCGTAGACTACATATAGACACTGAGGTCTTGAGTGTGTGCTTTGAGCTCCTCCTTCATAAACACACACACACACACACACACACACACACACACACGTAGAGTCAGTACTGAGTTCTTTAATGAGTTTTAATACTAAAATACTATGGTTCATTTCATTCAATATGATCGGATATAACCTCAAAATTAAATGAAAAATAAAATCAGGGATGTGGTCACTGAGTCTGGGTTTATGGTCATTAGTTAAATTCTGAAAAAAATATGCCAATACTTATATTTAATTTTTGCTTCATCTCCACTACTGTAAAAAACAAACAAATAAACCAAAAAAAAACCCTGTTTTCATAAAAATTAAGGATGGTTTATTTCTAGACTACATTCATCCAGTTGCCGTTGCACTGAGAAAGTGTCACAATCAGTGAGATGATAGAATGCCCATGTTGACCGTGGGTGCTGGAATGACGGTGTTTGAAATGAGCCATCATATTCTTACAGAAAATGAGGTTTTGGTTTATTCATTTGTTTACAATGAAGACTGTAACAGAAATGAAATATAATGTTATATATTTTTTTTTCGGTGCTGTGACCATAAACCGAACTCGATATCTGATTACAACCTTTTCGTTGTTACAGTTATATCTGATCATGACAGTAGTGAACCATGTGTTACGTAAAATCCTCGATGTAATGCCGTGTTTCAGCCAATAATGTGTGTGTTGGGAGAGCTCAGCCTCACTCCATGGTCTGCAGGCTGAAATGTACAACTCGGCTTTTCCTGTGATGTCAAGAGGACATGTTTATGTTACATGTCTTTTTCTTGTTCTCCACCCTGTACTTCAACAACTCCCATGTTCACGACACAGATAAGCTCATGTTACGAAGGTGTCGGCGTGACGAAATATGCGATCCGGTGAAAAAGGTGATAACGGTTCTTCGGCATAACCTCGGACGTTATCGCCGCGCCAGCTGTCGGGACGAATGGGAATCATGTTCTGATCATTTCATGTGCGTGATTCTGATCTGATTGTGACGAGCTCGATCGCAGATATGCTCGATCGGCGCGGAAGTATCGATTTAAATGATGAATGATGCCGGATGGTACCTGAGGCCGACCGCGACCGTTACTGACTACACGGCGGATATGCGATCGAGCGGAGACCACAGAGACGAATGAAAATCGAAACGGCTGAAGGTGACAACGTGTCATTTGGTCTGTACTGGACCGACTCGCCAATGCGGCAATATGTGGCGTCTTCTTCGGTAAACTCTCCTGACCGATGTTGGCATCATCGGAGATGACACTCGAGACGACAAAGCTCCTCCGGGGGCTCGCAGGCTGGGTGGTCGCGCTTTCTCGTGATGACAGGCGACCTTCATCTGCTGGGTGAGGGGTGCGGACGACATGTTCACTGCTGCCCGCTGCTCTCTTTTCATCTGATATCATTCTTGCCTTAACGTGCGGTGTCTGGTCGGCGCCTGACGCTGTGGAGCTCGGGCTGGCGCTGGGAGGGCCCTCTCGTGTTTTGCTGCAGCCTGGGAGAAATCTGCTGCGGCCAGGCGGGCAAGGATATCGCGCGGCGCAATGGACTCGGCTAACTCGGCGTAGTGTGCAAACGGCACACACGCAATTGACTGATCGATCGGTTAAAAACAAGACGTTAATAACCTCGGGTTTTGTTTAACTCTTGAGATGACGAAGCGACTCTTCCTGCAAGTGGCTGTTCAGGTTTCTATTGTCGAGGTTGAATCGTCATAATATCTTTGGTTACGGTTTTGATTCGAATTCGTAGTAACGTCGTTGAAGGAAAAACTGTAAACGGTGTTAATGTGTGTGCCTGCCTGCCGGGTGCTGAAATGAGCTGTAGTGGGCATCTGGCGGCACAGGTGAAATTTCTGGGAGCTGGTGGTCAAAACAGAGCAAGGAAGTGAGATATTTTTCAATCCACCTGATATTATTATTTTCTAACCAGCTTTAACTTCATGAGCGTCTGACTTTCTAATAACGGCTCACATGACAGTTTACCGGTGAGGCTTGCCGTAGTCGGCGACAGTCGGTGCGCTCTGTAGCTCGGCGGGCAGGCGCGACTCGAAAAGCTCGGCCTGTTGGCGGGATGGGGTTTGGACGTGAGACTGAATGTCTGCTTACTGCTCTTACTGTTCGGTGCGTTCTCGGGCTGCGGCTGCTGGGCGACGGTGTTGGCGCAGATGTTGCATCGGCGACGCGGTTGCATTGATGTATAACTGTGGTTGCGGTTATGATTAACTCGCATGTCGGCACGGTGAAGCGTGATTCGACGTTTTTAACGTTGATGATCTCGGTGGTTACCGTAACCGCGACGATCGAATGGATGGCGCACCACGCTGCTGCGTAGGTTGTGGTGTTTCTCGAAAATGTTTGAACAGTCTGAATTCTTCGCGAAATAAAAGTGATGCGCAATGCGTTTTTTCGATCCAGGAAACAGATTTTTGTTGACCAGTATTAGCACGATTGTTTTGTTTTGAACTAGTATTCAATGGCATTGGATCTAAACCTCTACGGTGACTTATTACTGCTGTTGCCACTGATAATATCGTGAGCTGAGCCTGACCAGAGGCTGTGTGTTCGCTGTCCACGGAGGGGCTGGCGTAATATTGTCGCACTCGAGACTCACGTCGGACCGGCAGCGATGACTGGTGCCCGTGAACTGACACGTCGCAAACCGTGACCGC
Source organism: Lates japonicus (assembly GCA_033238685.1). Lineage (NCBI taxonomy): Eukaryota > Metazoa > Chordata > Actinopteri > Centropomidae > Lates > Lates japonicus. The sequence goes on from BRZM01003322.1 coordinate 9,580, forward strand.
AACTGTGGTCGAGCTGCCGAGCTGACGAAGCTGGGAAGGACAATGAATGAAAAGATGACTGCTATTCTGCACAGTGCGTGAGACATGTTCGAGGCCGACCCGGTGACCAGCACCGTTGTAATGCGCAGGCATGAACGTCTGATGCGTGCCGGCATGTTCGAAAATATGTTTCGTATGTTGTGAAACTGTTTTTGATTTTGATAATGGTGTTTCACCCGTTCTGGCTGTCGACCCATCTTCAGCATCACCATAACCGGACTGATGACCCATGACGGGCCGTGTTCGATGTTCAGGAGACTATCGCGCGGCAAAGCACCACAAACTAAATGACGGCGTTCTTTCGTAACCCGTGGGCCTACTGATCTTCGCCTGATGGGTATCGGCGAATGCTGTGCTAAATATCTGCGTCACCATTATGGTTCATATCGATCGAGAGCTCCCTGCTTCC
>BRZM01003322.1:22234-47309 GCA_033238685.1 Lates japonicus
CCTTATCTTGGACAACATTCTCCTCTCTGACACTGCTGTCAGAGAATAGAGCTCCCCTCCCACAATGTGGCTGGCTTTGTGGATGAGCTTATTCAGTCTGTTGGCATCCTTCCCCTTCAGTCTGCTGCCCCAGCACACAACAGCATAAAGGGTGGGCATAGACGCAGTCGGGCAGATAGATGATGGCGTCCTCACCTCCTAGTCGGGGCTGGTAGGCGAACTGGAGGGGGTCTAGTAGTGGTCTGACCATGGGCCAGAGCTGATCCAGGATGAGTTTTTCCAGGGTCTTCATGATGTGTGACGTCAGTGCCACAGGTCTATAGTCCTTGGACGTGATGTCTTCCACAGCATGGGGACCCTCTGAAGACTCAGGCTCATGCTCAAGACATGGTAAAGCACTCCACATAGCTGGGAGGTACAGGCTTTGAGGACCCTGGGGATCACACCATCCAGACCTGCAGTGGAGTCTTTTCAGCTGTCTCCTGACATGATCAGCAGTGATGCCCAGTGTGGAGGTGACAGGTGGGGGAGGGGTAGAGGTGTTGTGTTGGAGAGTGCAGTCAGCATGGGAGCCGGGGAGGAGGTGTCTTCTCTGTAAGTCTCCTCTGTCTTATCTAGTCCTTCTTCCTCCGCTGTTTCTTTCCCTCTCTGCATCCCCCATGTGATTTCAGCTGGATTTTCTGTTGGTCTGACCTAAAGGCCAACCGGCTTCAGGTCGATCACGCTGTGGTTGCAGAAAAGAGCAGTCCCATGGTGAACAAAAGGGCTATAACTCTCCAAACGAGCATATTTAAAAAGGAAAATAAATAGGAAAATAAAACAGAAAAGAAATAGAAAATAGAAATAGAAAGTAGAACTGTTTAAATAGAAAGTTAAGAAATTGAAGCAGGAGCGACTGCAACAGGCTGCACGCAAGTTGACGCATGTGCACACATCAAGATCCATCTTGCCCCCTGTGCTCAAGACCGGCTACACTAAAGCACATTTTTACATGGTGTAGAGTGAGCCTCTTCCAAGGTTTATACACCTACAGATACAACAAAGTGGTAAAATGCCTGGCAGCAGTCCAGGAAATCAAGAGAGCAGCCGTCAGTGCCTTGCCAAACCAGTGCAGTTCAGCAGATAGCATTTTTCCAGAAGAAGAGGATAGACAGAGGAAGATCCCTCCAAGAACCAGGGTTAGACAGCTGGAGGCAGCCTGAGACTAACAAATGTTGGTGAAACATCGGCCAACAGTCCCATCAGAACCAACTTGAGGTTAGACATGGTCTAGGTCCAATTGTCTCAGTGCTGTATACCGTCTGTGGGAGGACGCTGTGCATGAAGTCTTCGAGAGGAAGAAACTGATACTGAGCTTGCAATGAAAGCAACTAGGTTGGAGAGCAAAGATATGCTCCAGTAGGTTTGATGTCAGGGCTTTGTAGCAGCATCTGCTGTAAGGCTGTAGAGGGTAGCATCAGGGGTGGCAGAGCACAGCAGGCAATGGCTCTGGCTAAGGAGAAACAACCCAAGGTGGTCCCAAAAATGAGTGGGCTGGACAAGTGTTGGGGGGGGGGGGGTTCCTGGATGCCAAAACTCACTGCTGAATCCACTGGAGTCATCACTGATAAGAGTAATAGCCTGCTTGACAATCCTGATGACATGTTTTGCCCAGCTTTCATCCCTCGCTGAAAGAGCCAAACTGTCCTGCCAGGGACTAGCCTTGTCTTCCTCCATCCCTCTTCACCATCTCAATTTCAGAAAAAGTACAGGGAAGAATCACACCTGCTTCTAAAGAGTAAAAACATCTGCAAATATACAGGTTCAAGTCTGTTAGATTGAAGACCTGATAGGCTCCCTGTAAAATATCCTGATGCTGGGTTAAAGGCACCTGTCACCACAGGTGTGAATATCATCATTTGCATAACTGATTCTGAAAAGGATCAAATCATTCAATTGTTTCTCAAAACCTCTCCTGATTATATTCCTGATACCTATCATCATGCATTTATCATCACAGTAACATAAGACCATTTTGTACCAAAGGTGTGTTTGGGGCGTCGTAAGGTGGCTGCCATTTTAGTGTGGCCTGCGTTTTGTCCACTTGCACACGATGGAGGTTCCTCGGTGGCAGCCTCTCATTGGGAATCATTTTCACCACAGCATAGTCAGAGGGAGGACCCATGAAGGGAGAAACTACACGCACCTGAGGACAAACAACAAGTCATGATGGTAAAGTATCAGTTTGTTGATAAAATCAAACTAATAAAAACCAACACTGTCCTCAATCACCTCTATAGTGGCTTTCAGTTCCAAAATTATGTTTCCCCCATATTACATACATGCAAACATGTATGGAAAGCACTTCAGTTAAAACTGTCTCCCATGAATCAAAGCACACTTAAGTGCATGAATTAACATTCTTTCTTCACTACTGTAGTCTTGACTGTTCCCTTTTACTCTCACATCATACAGGTTATGGCAGAGCTGCTGGGCAGATCACAGTTCCCATTTGCATCCAATTGTGGTGGTGCTTTCTTCGGTATGAGCAGATACTCAAATATTACGATTAAGGACAAAAGAACTGGATCAAGACTTCCAGACTTGAAGGCATTATGTGTCTGTAGTCTGTAAAGACAAAGTTGTGAAGTTGTCCGGATCTCAACAAGACTCACCAGGAAGAGATACTGTTCATCACTGTCCACTGTTACTGTGAGGCTGAGAGAAGAGGTGTGGACCGCTCGAGGACTCCGATATAGATCCAGGAAGGAGGTGGCATAAAACACACCATACATCTACACATAAACACACATACCACCAATAAAACAAAGTCAACTTTGTAGTCGGGACACCTTTCTTCTCCAAATACCACTGGAGATAAGGTGGTTGATGAATGTTATAAGGTTAAAGTTTAGTAACCAACATTCTCCAACCCAAAAGAGCCCAGTGTTTTGTCATGATAACAAAATTAACAAGGGACGCAAACACTCTTTAAGATGTTTTGGGGTTAAACCTGGCTGTGAATTTCACAAGGAGGGAAAGATCAGATAAAGTGTCAAGTCCTTACTAATTGAATACATACTGATCTAGACACAAACTGATGAACAACAGCATACTGTTTCTCTTTCCTTCTCCCCCAAACTTTTATCAATGCTTCAATTATTCAGTTACTTTAATATATTTGGCTACAATAAATATCCTCATTTATCAACAAGTCATTGTCTTGTGTTATGTTTTAAAGCAGAAACAAGAGATCCTTGAGTTGAAACATTACTACTTCTGATTATAACACTGATTAATTTGATTCATCTATTTTCCATCAATAAAAGGTGGTGTACCAATACCACTAAAACGTGTCTACTCAGTAAAAGGATTCAGTAAAGGGTTTTTTGGTGAGTTTGTGGTCCTTCTTAAAGTCACATCAACGTCTCTATCACAGAGATGGAGCATTTCAAGGTTCTACTCTATGTGGAAACATTTAGGTAAGGGAATATAGAGTATAAAGAATATAAAGTCTTACAGTCCCATGTAAGAGGTTAGATATGAGTTGTTTTCTTTCTCAGGCTGTTTCATGTTAATAACTGCTTTTGTTTTTTTTGTCACAATTACAGCTGGAGTGGAGCCTATCCCAGCTGACATTAGGTCAGAGGCAGGGTACACCCTGTACAGATCGCCAGTCCATCGCAGGGCCGACACATACAGACAAACAACTCTTCACACGCACATTCACATCTACAGTCAATTTAGAGTTACCAATTAAGTTTACTTGCATGTCTTTGGACTGTGGGAGGAAGCCGGAGTACCCAGAGAGAATACTTGTAACTAGGGATGCACCGATACCGATACCAGCATCGGGTATCTGTCCAATACCCTGTTCCTGTACTTGTACTCATATTCATAAAAGTGTCCTGATACCACAGCACCCAATACCACTTTACGGCAGCGTGATGTTCACTTGGGCGGTCAGGTGCTTGAGAGCAAGGAGGAGCAATGTTGGCGGTGTGGAGGTATTTCGAAGTGGATGATGGTGACATACAATACAATAGAATGTTCAAAAGTCAGTCACAGCAATTTCTTACAGCCAGAGAATGAAACAATATCTGATGAAAATAAAACACGTTTTCAAGTAAATGTACGAAGTGCAATGTTATTAATAAGTACTCATATTGGTACTCGGTATCGGCAGGTACTCAAATGTAAGTACTTGTACTTGTAATTGGATTGAAAAAATGTGGTATCTGTGCATCCCTACTTGTAACATATGTTTTTACACAGTAAAAAGCATAAATAAACAATATGTGCATAGACATTGTACCTCACCTTTTATGGGTCGATTGGTTTATATTTAGTAATGTTAAAGCTTCCACAATTTTGTTTGAATGTTTCACTGTAGCACATGTATATGACATAAAGAACAAGTACGTACTACAAGTATGTACTAGTTTTCTATGCTGTAAGATACAGTATGTCTATAATATAGACAAAAAAATTCAAAATTTGCTGTCATGTCACCCAGGAGTCACTTGCATCATTTGAGATCTGTAGTGTGTATCTCTGGTGTGTGTTGTACCTGTGCAGGAGGTCCACTGGTGGTCCAGCTGCAGTCCACAGCTGTCTGGTTCAGAGCCCTGGCTTTGAGGAGGGGTCTCTCTGGCTGGGTGCTGGCAGTCTGATGATGGGACAGGGCAGTTGGACTGTCTCCTATACTGGTGTGAGCCCATACAGCCACCTCATACACTGTTCCTGCTGTCAGGTTTGTAGCTGGTCACAGACAGAACACATTGTATAACTGGACTGAAATGATGATCTGTGGTAGTTTCAGATATATAAATGACCGTGTCACTTGAATTTGGAGAGGACAAATACCTAGACAAAGACACATCACCAATAAACAATACCTTTGAGAATCCCCTCTCTGACGGTGTAGTTTTTGCTCTCCTTGACATGTTTGTCAAACTGCCAGGAAAGAATCACAATGTACTGTTTCACCTTAAAGAAACACAGGAGACCCATCAGTCACATTTTTGCAGATACAGACAGAACACAGTATTTTCGGTTGGCAAACTTAAGAGGTGTTTTAAAGAGAGACTCTTACATTGTACTGGGAGTTTAAGCTGAATGAAAGACTCATGGAGTCAGTGGTGATGCTGTCCACAATCACAGAGGGAGGAGGCAGAGCTGCAGCAGAGAACAGCAGGACAAAGTAGTTTACCTTTAAATAATCTGCTTGGCTAATATGTCAAAAATACATATTTGTGAAAACTTTACATTGTATTTATCTGTCACATAAAAGCTTGTTATTTTTTGTCTTCCTAATTTTACTTGACACAGTGGTTGAAAACAATTTTACTGTCCCTACCTACAATGCAATGGTCTGTCATGTTAAAGTAAGGACAAAAATCTGACATAGAGTATGTTCAGAGCATCCTTATAGTTTGGCACGGGTGGCAAAATATGCACCAAGTGGGGACCAGCTACTCAAAAAAATCTATGAATTGCTGAGGAATGTGTCAATCACACTGCACCTGCAGCTGCCTCCCTCTCTGCCATGTACACTTCTGAAAGATAAGTTTAGCATTAATTGCTCTTTAGTCATTACCTAAGTTGTTGATTCTGCTGATCATATATAATGTGCTTGCACATTTGATGTGTGTGTTTAATTCACATGAGTAAGTAGTGTATAGGAGAGATTTGCACTGGTATTATTTAGTCTGAGCAGCTGAAATTTGATTATTTGGCTGCATTACTCTGCTTTAAAGAATCTGGAACCAGGTTATTTGCATTATTATGCAGACCTGTGTGGTGGATTATTTGTATATGGACCCACAAAATGCATGCATATAGTCTCATGGCATGCTTTAGTATTGTTGACACTTTGCTAGATTGGCAGTAGACTATTTGTGTTATTATATTGATCTTTTTGTGTTGTTGCAACAATGTTGGTTGCAAATAGAGAGGCGGCAGATTTGTTTTTCATTTAGAGCGGCAGGCATGCATTTGCATCATAAATAACATTCATTAAATAAGGAGTTTATCTATTTCCTATGGACAAATTCAAAGCAGTAACAGTGGCAATGATAGCAGATTTCTACTACAACTGAATTTCAGTGGTGAGACAAAAGGAACATGGGTTGTGTGTGTTCACACTCAGGCTAAGAGCCTTTGGAGATCATCTTGTCCCAGGCACCAGCAAGACACAGGCCGGGTCTGAACACTGGTATATTTACAAGCACAGCACATTGTGGACATTGTGGGGAAGACCATCTTACCTTTCTCTGGAGTGATGGATTTAACCTCTGTCCAGTTCCCCACACCTCGACTGGTCACTGCAGCCACCTGACAAACATCATCACCTTTTTATACATACTATACATTATATCATCACTGTAATGATCATAATCTGTATTAATCACCTTTTTACCATAGTGGGGTGTGTGACTACATGATCAGAGTCAATTGTAGATGTGAGCAGTGCATGTGCCATTTTACAACATTTTACCACAGCTGATTTGCATGTGAAGACAGAAACCAGAGACAGAAACCGATAAGAAATGAAGATGAGTGCACCAATTTGTGCGTGAAGCCAGAGCCAGAGAAGAGATTAAATGAAATTTTAAATGAATGACATGAAAAAAAAATTACATTAACAAAATGAAATGAAGAATTAAGTGAAATTGTAAATGAAAAATCCAATCCTGTTGCTTTCCAGACTGTTAGAAGAACCTATACTTTGCTTTTACTACAATATGCAATGATTTGCTAAATTGCAAAATGCTGTTGAAATTGGAAGTAGCTGTCCAAGAGATTACATGCCAGGAACTGCTTATACTCAAACTGTATGTGCAACTCACATTTACGGTTGACTCAGATCATGTGACAGGGTGGTACATGAAATTGTGTGTGTGTGACTTACTCTGAACTTGTACAGAGTGTCTGGCTGCAGCTGCTTCACCTCAGTACTGGTTGTGGTGCATCTCTGTGATGTCCAATCAAGACTGCCACGCTCACTGTATTCAATCTGATATGAAACACACATATACACGCACTCACACACAAGTTTGTTTAGCTAAACTTGTGAACACTGAACTAACTTCCATTCACTGTGGACAGCCTAACCCCTTCCTTAACCTTTACAATAACCAATTCACACCTAAACCGTAGCCCAACCTCGATTCACACCTTAACTAGGACCTTAGAAATTACATTTTGTCTCATTAGGACCAGGTCAGTGTTTATACTGGAAAGGATTCCAAAAACAAAAACAGACATGCACATATGTACTGAAACATACAGACATCTAAGGCATATTAAATTTCTAATCCATATATTCAATGCAAGACAGAGTGAAAAAAGAGCTGGTTGTAATATTACTACCTACCTATACATTGTGAAAATTAAATGTGATATGTGGAATAATTATCAAACAAATGTGGTTATGATAACTTTGCTGCTTCCTGAAGGATTAACATTCATAAAGTGACTTCTCTCTCTTCAAACCATTGCCATCAACAATCTGACAGTGTAGATCATACCAGAGAAAAACCAAACTAATTCAAATAGTTTTTCACAAAGAATGAGGAATACAGTATAGAGGTTGGCAGGTTAGTCAGTCTTGCTGTTAGTCTCAGTTTTAGCAAATATACTGGTTAAAAACTGAGATGTGAAGCAGTTTTATGGAGAGAAAAAGAAAAATTTACAATGTATTCCCTGATGAGGCCGTGTCCTTTGTCAGGTGGGCTCCAGGAGACCTCCACCGTCCCATCCTCACCATTATCACAAGACAGCTGCAGGTTCCTGGGAGGGTCAGGCACTGCGGCACACACAGATACAGAAACACACATTAATTCTTCATTATGTATATATTGGAAAATGCAATTAATGCTTTGATGTGTCTTTTTCCCTGTCAGTGAAAGTATATGTACTAACAAACACTGATTGTTACAAACTAGAAATGGGTGGCAGACCTACACTAGCTAGTTAACTGGAGACGATAGTCAGTAGCAGAAGCTACTCAGTAATAAAAAGTTGATTTTTCTTAAAACAAACTGAATTTTTAATTTCTCTTGCATAGCAGTTAACTGGATGCACATGAGTAGCAATCACACACTGTGGATTACAGTTTCCTTAACAGTTATACTACCATTCCATCAGTTACTAGCAATAAAACAATTACTTACCAGTAATTCTGTTTTAGTAGAGGTTAAATGAAAACACTGAGTTTGATTAATCATAATGACAGTAGACAAACTTCCTGTACATCGATAATGAAATACTCACCACCTTCTGGGGTCCTGACTGTGATCACTTCGTTGGTCTTGTGCAGTTTACTGAGACACTGAGTGAGCACCTTTACATGATAGGTGGTGTCTGGTTTCAGCACTTTCAGTTTGTAGCTGGTCTTGTTGCTGTGAGTGTCCATGATGTTCCACTGCTGCGTGCCCACGAGCCTGAAGAAAATAACAACAGATAAGGCCTCGGGTCGACATATGGCACTGTGCAGAGAGAGCCTTGACTGATGACATCAGACACATCCATCAGGTGTACAGTTCTAGGTGATTGGTGGCAGAGAGGAATCCACCTGTAATAGATGAGGAAGTAGCAGGAGTCCAGGGGAAGATTCTTGGGACGAGACCAGGTCAGAGTAATGGCACCTGAAACATCTGGTGTCCACTGGAGGTTCTGGACTTTATAGGCCAGGGTATCCACTGGGAGAGGGAGAGGGAGAAAGAGAGAGTGAGAGAGAGAGAGAGAGAGAGAGAGAAAGAGAAAAGGGGGGTGGTGGGGTGTTGGCTCATGTATACAGCCCAAGTGCACGTTATCTACCAGCAGATGGCAACACTGCACTGCTATTAAAGCACAGTGTGTGTTGAGAGCTTCACTAGCATGACTAACATTTATCCTAGTTTTACTGGTTCATGTGTGACGTTTATTGTTTATAAGCTATTATTATGGACCTGTCCAGAAGCGCATGAGTAATTCTAATGAATTTGTCTCAGTAAAAGAAGTGTGGACCCACATGTGCAGTTGTCTTCGTCACTGTGGTCGGAGCAGTCCAGAAAGCCGTCACACCTCTCACTGTCCAGCAAACAGGCTTCACCATCAATACAGCGAGTCCCATTCACACAGAACAGAGACCCATGGGTGGCTGAACAGTCATGGCAGGTGAAACACATAGGCAAGGGCAGCATGGAGATGAAAATAACAATTTTATATTATTGTTAATGCATCTGCATCTGAAATGCTAGACTTTACAGTTGCAAAAAAATGTGTGAAGCCTTTGAATTATCAGGTTTTCCGCATTAATTTTTAAATAAAATCTGATAAAATGTGACAAGTCACAAGTACAAACAAACACAAAGTGCTTTCGCTAATAACACATAAGCAGTTGCAATTGTTCATGTCTATAGTGAACACACCCATGAAACGTTCACATTGCTGGTGGAAAAAGTAACTGAACCCATGGATTTAATACTTGGTCGAATGTCCTTTATCAGCAATAACTTCAACAAGTGCTGTCTGTGGGAATTTTTGACAATTCCTCCTACAGAACTACGTCAGGTCAGTCACATTCTTAGGATGTCTGTTGTGAACGGCTCTCTTGATGTCACTCCACAGCACCTCTATTAGGTTAAGGTCTGGGCTCTGACCAGACAACTGCAAAAGGCAGATTTTCTTTGTTTGAAGTCATTCTCTAGTAAATTTACTTTAATTGTCCTGCTGCATAAGCCAACTTCTACTGAGTTTCACCTGGCAGACAGCCACCCTGACACAATCCTGTAAGATATGTTGATAAAAGTGGGAATTCATTTTGCCCTCAATGATGGGAAGCTATCCAGACCCTGTGTCCTCCTCCCTACTTAACCTTTGGGATGATGTTTTCATTTTTATTCAAGAATTAAAGTAGTTTGTCACGTATACAGCAAAAACACAGTGGTTACACTGAGCAATGAAATTCTTACTTTACGAGTTCCATTCACAGAACTAAAATAACAACTAAACTAAAACAAAAGAATAAATAAATAAATATAAATAAATAAAATAAAGCAAGTACTATGTACAAAAGGGTATGGTGTAGTCAAGATAAAAGGTGCAATTAGTTGTGCAATACTGTCACAGTGGTAAGACATGAAAGAATGTGCAAATATTGTTTGTTTATTAAGTGTTTTAAGCCATACATAGTGCTGCATGCTCTTTCCAAACAATTAAGCCTTAGCTTCATCAGTTCATGAAATATTTTCCCATTTTTACTGTGAAGCATCAAGGAGTTTTTTGAAGCTGCATGCAGCATTGTGTCCACGGCGGGCTAACCATGTGCAATAATTTGTGAATGGTAGACTCACGAACAGGGATGTTAACAAGCTCTAATTTCTCTAAGCTTTTAGTTGTTACTTTGGAGGGTTTTTTTCCTTTTTACCTCACTGAGCATTCTGTATTGTGCTTTAGTTGGGTGCCCTCATCTAGGGAGAGTAGCACATCACAGAACTGAAAAAAACAAGGTATATCAAAAAAGAGAGAGAGAAAGCTACATATCCTGAAGGTATGCAGCTGTGGACTGATGACTCCTGCTCTTTGAGATTTGAGACTTTGTAACCCTTTCCAGCTTTGAGCAAATCAACTATTCTTGATTGGAAATCCTCTCGGATCTCTTTTTTGTAGCGTATTTCATATATTAGCATGTTCTTCTTGTGAATAGCAAACTAAAAAAGTTTGTGTTTTTTTGTGAGTGTTTTTTACAAGTCAAAGTAGCTCTAAACCACACCTCCAACCTGGTTTCATTGTCTGAGGTTTGCTAACTCCTGACTCTTGTTGATGTAATTAGCTGAGGGGTTCACATACTTTTTGCAACCTACACTGTGAATGTTTCAATGATGTGTTCAATATGGACAAAAACTATACAACAATTTGTGTGTTATTCATTAAAATAGATTGCTGTTGTATGTTTGTTCATAATTGTAACTTAGATTAAGATCTGACCATATTCTTAAACAAATGTACACATACAAGCAGATATTTCTAAAGCATTAACTTACTTTTTCTTGCCTCTGCAACTTCATTTGTAAGCAAAGTGGTGAATAAAATTTGAACCCAGAGCTTCTGCACAACACAAACCTTAGTTTATGCTGCAAGTAACAGTGATATTCTGTCCCTTAAAATTTAAATATATAAAACATTATGTCAGTTAAACATATTTGCTCTAAAGTCTGATTATATGCTGCTCAGATTTCATGGTAAAGTTACAGCTGCAGGTTTTTGAGCTTCACATAACATCATTCAATATTTGAATCATTCTGTCTTTTTTTTTTTAACAAAAGCCAAAAGCAGATCTCAACTTAATCTCAGGAGATTTTAGGGTATAGGACAGATTTACATTTACAATGTTAGGTTTATTTATGTTTGGCTGGAGGTAACATCTAACAGTATATATCTATTGTCTAAATCTGAATCCATCCATTCCTTCAATGAAAAACATTTCACCATAACACATTTTTTTCTTTCATTCTCTCATATGCTTGTGTTTGTTTGTGATGGTATTACAGGTGAAACTCACGGCAGTGAACTTCATCTGAGCTGTCCTGGCAGTGGAGCTGTCCATCGCAGCGCTGCCAGTCAGGGATGCAGTGGGGGGGTTGGCGACACAGGAACTGACCCCGACTGCAGCGACCAGGGAAGGGTGGGAGAGGAGAGGCCTGGGTGGGTACTGGAGCCATGGTAACAGAGTGGTTGACTGCTATCAGAGAAACAAAAAAGGACAGAAGTGTGGGAATAATCGTTTTAATGAATTGATTTCTTTATTTTTCTTTTATTCGGTTTAATTAAGCTGCTAAAATGAACATCCAAGTAGATAAATTCTTAAAGAAAACACAAAAATAGGCCTTGCAGAAACATGACGTTGATAATGTTGCTGTTGTGGGGGCCATAGTATGGGTGGGAGATGCTGTTGTTCATCATTATGTCTCCCTCTCTGTTGATCTACTGTTATATATTACAAGGGTACATCTGGATAATTTTACCTGTGGGACATCCAAGCTCATCGCTGCCATCAGGACAGTCAGTGTAGCCATCACACACCCAAGTATTGATGATACAAGCTCCAGAACCACAGTGGAAGCGGTTGGGTGCACAGGTAGAGGGACCAGGGACCACAGTGTGAGGAGTAACACCACCTACAAGGCGGAGATTCAAGTTAAATGACTGAAATACAGCAGTCAGTGGGGTCCAAACGTTTTGAGACAAATACTGTAAAATGTATAATACGGCTATACACTGATCAGCCACAGTCCCTTCCTAGCTGCCAAAACAGCTCTGACCCATCAAGACCTCTGAGGGTGTTCTGTGGTATCTGGCACCAAATCACCTTCAATTCTTTGTCATGTTCCTCAAACCATTCCTTAACATTTTTTGCAATGTGACAGGGCACATTATTCTGCTGAAAGAGGCCATTACTATCACAAAACACTGTTGCCATGAAGGCGTGTATATGGTCTGCAACACTGTTTAGGTGGGTGTTATGTGTCAAAGTAACATTCACATGAATGCCAGGACCCAAAGTTTACCAGCAGGACATTGCCTAGAGCATTCCACTGACCTTGCTTTCTTCCAGTGCATCCTAATGTCATCTCTTCCTCAAACAACACACACACACAGCTGTCCATATGGTGTAAAAGAAAATATGATTCATCAGAGCAGGCACCCTCTTCTATTGCTCTTTGGTCAAGTCCTGACACATGTCCATTGTAGGTGATTTCAGTGGTGGACAGGGGTCAGAGGTCAGCATGGGCACTCTGTTCAGTCTGAGGCTATGCAGCTCCATATGCAGCAAGCTTAAGCTTGCCCTAACTATTCACATGCTGCCTTATAAATCCCACCTCTTCACTGGTGCTCGTGCAATTGGATAATCAACCTTATTCACCTGCCAGTGGTGTAAATGCTGTGACTGGTCAGTGTAAATATGCAGCATAAAGTTAATACATGTATTCAGTAAAATTTAGATCCGTTTACACAGGTATAGCACAAAATGTATTTTTGTATGTATATAAGCTTGATAATACAAATTGTGCGGCTCTGTAGATAAAAGAGGAGATGGGGGACAGCATTTGATAATGTCCACATTAGGCAAGAGCTGTTGTATTTACATGGTGTGCTGTAACAGATTACAAACAAGTTTGTTATTGTTAAGGTTAGGATTATCCTTATTACAGAACTGTGTACCTGTACACTGGGCCTCGTCAGACCAGTCACCACAGTCATCCTCCCCATCACACTTCCACCACGTGGGAATACAGCGTCCATTTTTACACTCATACTGGAAATACCTAGAGCAGCCTGGAACCTCAGTGGGAGCAGCTGCAACACACAGAGCAAACGTTAATATCAGATGCGTCAATGTAACTGTACTTCCCCACTTTTCAAAAAAGTCAGCTGAACAAAATAGTGTACTTCATCTTTTATAATTATTGTTTTGGGTTATTTAACCTTTATTAGATAGGACAGTATAGAGAGACAGGAAACAGAGAGAGAGTAGGGGAGTGACATGCAGCAAGAGTCCGACCTGATCGGGAGTCGAACTGGGGAACACAGTGTATTCCTGAAATACGGCTTAATAATATACTGGATGTATACTGGGTGTGATCAGAATATTTGTGCATTTTTCCTCCTCACCACAGTTGGCTTCATCAGAGTAATCCCCACAGTCGTCCATGCCGTCACACTTCCACTCCAGGCTCACACACACTCCATTGGCACATTGGAAAGTGTATGCGTCACACACTTTGCCAAATTCAGATGGTGTGGCTGACAGAAAACCCACAAGCATATTTGATTATTCTTTGAATTTCATTATCTCTAGGTGACAAAATTGGTGTGCTACAACAGCATAATAATAACAGGGCACAGATAAATATGGATTGTATCGTACAATGAGACAAATGACAATATTGGATGGAAACATTTGAAAGATTATTTTGAAAAAAAAAAACAGTTGTGTCTAAAAGCACACAAATAACAATCAATGAATAAAAATGTATTAATATATTCACGAAAATGATCAAATACTGGCAAAGAAAGTACAACATTCTATTGTATCTGTTTCAACCAATGCAGGTACAATACAATATAGAAACATTGGGGGAGAGTAGGGGACCATGTACTGAAACAAAGTAAATGGTTCTGACGGCCAGGAGCTGAACCGGGGACCTGCTGCTCAAAGTGTATGTACCCATGTGGTAGGTCCCTTAACCACTAGGCCACTGGGTCACCCCACAGATTTGGATCTTGTCCCTCATTTCGAGGTAATGAATGACTTCTTTCAAAAATTTTGTGGGGATCATTAAGTGCTACAACAAGCTGTTAAAGGATTAGAGTATTCCTCACCACATCCAGCATACTCTGCGTCCTCATCAGATCCATCTTCACAGTGTTTGATCCCATCACAAACCAAAGACTGAAATAGACACTGGGCTCGGTTCTTGCACACAAACTCCATGTAGCGAGTACACAGGGGGTCTATGGGTGAAAGAAACAAACAAACATGCAACATAACTCATCAGCAGACAGCACTTGACATACTATTTGAATTAATTTTTCATCTATCCTGTTGGACAGACTGCTGAAAGCTGTTTTTCCTCTAACTGATGATCATTCACTCCCCTACCTTATATTTGCCACTGCACTCATTCAATTCTGTATCTTATAATTTCTGTTCTGCTAAAACATGAGTTTTCATGGTCTGACACTGTGGGCACCCTCTCAGACAAAACTGAGACAACTGCGCCCACCCTACTGCCTGTATTTGTTCACATTTTGGCAAGCTGGCACCATTAAATTAATGCCAAATTAGCTGTTAGCTGTTCCGGTTTTCTTTATACCCTTGGATATCCAGAAAACTTTCAATGGATTACTTTGACACAAGAAAAATTTAACACATGATGACTCTCAGGTAAGTTTTAGGGTTATAAGGAGCGCTTTGATTTTAATGATTTCAGCTGTATAGGCAGTTTTAGGGCTGTATGAGGTCTTCTCGAAAAGTGTATGTCACACTGTGTGACTGAAATATGCATACATATTTAGATTCAACTGATACACATATAGAGACCGTAATGATACACAACATATATGTATATATGCAGCATTTCTGTGTTTTTAGATTTTAGTTGTTGAGTTGTTGAGTTATGACTCAGAGACGAAAACTGTGCCTGAAACCTTGTGTCTCTCTCACCCCAGGGGTGTGTGTGTCTGTGGTAAACAAATGGGATTGCTCACCACAGTTGTGCTCATCAATGCCATCTGGACACTCCTGGATGCCATTGCAGTGGACGGTGGCTGGCAGGCAGGTGTCATTGGAGCAGAGGAACCCTTTACACCGAGTTCCCTCTAGAGACACACAACACAATATAAATAAATATTACTGGTGACAAAGAACCATAGCCATTTCTAACTGATACAGTAGCAATTGCTATTGTATTTCTGGGTCTATGTTTGACATTGAATATCCTAAAATATTTAAGCAGAACCTAAAAGTTCACTGAAATACAGGAGAATAGAAAATCAAGCTTAAAAAAGATTGCATCAGACACTGCTCATATAAGAGTATCCTTTATTAGTCCCACAATGGGGAAATTTACAAGAAAACAAGGGAATGCTGACGAGGATGGGATATACTCAACTTGCAGATCATTAGGTTCATCTAGCTAAAACTAATGCATTCTAATACAGCAGTCCTGCAAAAAAAAATATTCAGTTTGTGCTGAAATATTTATTTTATGTTGAAAATGTTGTAGAGAGATGTTGATTCAACTTTATGGTTATTATGGAGGCTGCAGTTTGTGGCCCTGTTGAACTGTATTGCATTAGACTGACAGGTGTTATTATTTCGTCCACCCTGTTTATATCAGTGAGGGTAGGCTAAGTAACAGAAACAGCTCTCTGTGTAATGTAAGTTCAGTACAGTATTAATTTATTGCTGTTGTTTATTGCTGCATTATTTTTGCTATGTACAGGTAATAAACTGTCAACTGAATGTAGATTTGTATAAATCTACACATAAATGTAAATCAAGTCAATTCTATAGTACTGATAGTAACATAATACTAATCTGTGGCTCCATAGTGTTTTTTTTTTTAGTGTTTTTTTATTTTTTGGTCAGGGTTACTGTCTTCTTTGATTAGACAGACCTATTGTTTTTTATTTCCTTTTAGCCAGCACATTTATATATATTGTGTAAAACAATGAAACAGCATGCACATTACCATGAATTTACGTGATAAGGTGACTGTAAACAAGACAGTTCTGCACTTTCACTTGGATCGTATTTCCTGCAGGGGTGATTGGTTAGGTTACCCTAAATTAAGCAATGGGTTCTAGAAATACATGCCATCAATACATACTGACTGATTTTTTATTTACAGTACAAGAACCAATTCCATTTAAGTAAATACCTAATACAAGCATTGACAGGAAACAGCAAACTTCTGTGTGTGTGTACGATTTACCACAATATCTAGGGTCTTCATCTGAGTCATCCTGACAGTCATCGTCACCATCACACATCCAGCGCTGTGGTATACAGTGACCTGTGTGACATTGGAAGCTACTGGCCTCACATGTATGGTGGCCCACTAGGAACAAACACAGAGAGGTTAATAGGCTGGAAGAGATTATAAAGATGACAGTGTTTAAAACCTTTACTTTAATATGTAAATAATACTGCTTATCTTTACCACTTTAAATGATATACAAGGCAGTGGATGTGTATCTTGGTGAATACATAACAGATAATACTGTTTGATTACTGTGATAATAATGGGTTTTCTCATGACTTATACACTAATCAGCCATATATTTAAACTGCCAAAACAGCTCTGAGGCGCCAGAGTATGGACATGGGACCTCTGGGGGTGTAATGTGGTGTCCAGAACCAGGACACTGGCAGCATATACTTTGGGTCCTGTGGGGTACAGGGTGGGGTCTCCATGGATCTGATTTGTTCCAGAGATACTCAATAAGATTGGGATCTGGGGAGTTTCGAGACAGGTCAGTGCCTTGAGCTATTCGTCATGTTCCTTTTCTGAGCAGTTTTTTGTGGCGTGATGGGTGCTTTGTCCTGCTGGGGGAGGCTGCTGCCATTTGGGCAAGCTGTTGCCATGAGGGGATATGATTGGTCTGTAACAATGCTTCAGTGGGTGGTACATGTCAAAGTATGAATGCCAGGACCCAAGGTTTCCCAGCAGAACATTGCATTGTCACAAGACAATCTGAGTTATTCACTTCACCTGTCAGTGGTTTTAATGTTGTGGCTGATCAGTTTAAAGTTATGCTACAACTGGAACACATCATTTTGCTTAATTTCAAAGTGTTTTTAAGATATATTATGTAGTCAGTAACCTGTGCAGTTGGCCTCATCTGACCAGTCTCTGCAGTCATTGTCTCCATCACATCTCCATGCCTCGCGGATACAAACACCTCGTGCACACGTGAACTCCCCAGGGCCACATTGGTGAGATTCTGAGAAATGTATCAACAATACAATTAGTGTTTGAAAAAAATATGTACTTCTAGTTTTGTCCTGAGGTGTAAGTTTGGCTTAGATGGCCAAAATCCAGGTGGCCCAATTTAAATACAGACACATGGGGTTAAAAAAAAAACGAACAAAAAAAAAACATTTACTGAGTAGAAGATGTTGTGAATCAAAATAAGTCAAGAAACCACAGACTATTCTTGGCCCTGTCTTTTTCTCTCAAAAATACATTCTTTGCATAAACATACATGTAATTTTAGTTTCCATTACAGTTTCCATTACAAACTAGTTTAATGTGGCAGTATAAAACACTTGGTTATGTCTCTCTCAAACTTAACTGACCATTAACTGTTGACAGTCTTCCTCTTGTCATGATTAAAAGTGCATTATGCTAAATTGGATGTCTCCAAGGTTTATGCAGAATTATTGTATTTAACAGTAAGTGTACTACAATTCTCTGATTTGGGAGTCACTCAGAAGTGCCTGCAGTAGATACAGCTTATTTAGAAGGCCACTACAGCATTGTGTATACTGCAAAATGTGGAGGACATAACACACAACTTTTAGCCTCCCTTAACAGGTAATTTGTTTTTACTAGAATCAAGCTTTTACTTTTCAAGCTTACACATAATTTCTTGAAACAAATTTTTATACACTTCCTTATTTTCATTTTTTCAGTTCAGTTGATTTTCAGTTTTGTATACTCTCCCCCTGCACTGTTTTGCCTCCGTACAAATACACCAAAAGCTTCACTGTAAATACATTGTCATAATACATAGTCATAATAATGTGGTCAGTCAACACCTCCAATGCATATTTCCTGAAGGTATTGACAGCTACACAGAGAGGAAATAAACAGCACCATATATTACCACAGTGCTCTTCATCACTGTTGTCTCCACAATCATCTTCATGGTCACATTTGAAGGCTAGGGGGATGCAGGAACCTGAGGCCACGCAGCGAAATTGGTTGGATGGGTCACAGGTTGTAGTGGCTAAAAGAAGACAGGACACAAACAAAGACAAACAATATAAATAAAAAATATATCTGTAGTTTATCCAGCAGTGTTTTTTGATTTATCCACACTGTGAGAAGAGTGATGTTGCTGAATACTCACGACACTCCTGTTCATCACTCATGTCTCCACAGTCATTGTCACTGTCACACTTCCAGATACTGCTGATGCAGCGGCCATTGGAGCAGCGGTACTGGTTGGGCAAACAGCTGTGCTCTGAGTGAAAGGATAACATGCAAATACAAATTAATCAACTAGTCCCCTCTGAGATGAAAGCCACAACAAAGATGAGATCATATATCTCACAGCACATGGCCATTATGATCCTGCAGTATGTGCTTTTGTCTCACCAGTCTTAACGCAGGTGTTGTTTTGAAGCTGGTAACTTGCGGGACACTGGCACTGCAGCTCTCCGTTGGGCATGGTTACAGTTGGAGTGCCATCTGGGCAAACACAGGTGTGTCGGTGGCCAGGCTGAGGCAGACACAGAAGGCTGCAGGGCTGGTCAGCACAGGCATTATGGCCTGATGGACAAGCATTCAAGACAGGTAATTTCTACCTGTAATCTATAATATTTGCCTTAATTGAGACATAGTGTATAGTGTTTGTTTATAATATGTTATATATGTGTCTATACTGGTAGAATTTCACTATTTTGATTCTTATTCCTGCTAAGCTTTCAAGCTTTCTGGCTAGGATTCCAATCTCTGTTCCTTACCTCGATTCTTCCCCTTATAGAAGATCTTGAGGTCCATGACTCCAGTTAGTCTTCCAACAATCAGCTCATTGCTCTGGGAACCAGCTTTTGGAGCTTTGAAGATTCCCATTTTTGACCAGTCGTCCCAGTACAGGTCATTCTGAAAAGAACATGCATTTACCTTTACATCACATTCATTCCATCAGCAAACACTTTTATTCAAAGTGACTTAGACGTGATGAACAACACTAAAGCTTAATAGTAGGAGACATTAGTGACTTGAATTTGATTTGGGCGGCCGTGGGTAGCCAGTGGAGGTCAACCGGTGAGCAGTGACACGTGCCCTTTTAGGCTGATTAAAGACGAGATGCTGCCACATTCTGAAACATTTGAAAGGTTTTAATGCAAAGGTCTGTGCATAAAGGGAGGCCACAAAAAGTACATTGCTGTAGTCAAGGCAAGAGCTAATCATGGCCCGTACCAAGAGTTGGGTGGCATATTAAGTCAGGTAAGGCCTGATTTTTCTTGTCTTGCATGGTGCAAATCAGAGAGAGAGACATATGCAAAGTGGTGAGAGAAGGATAGCTGGTCATCAAGCAAGACATCCAGGTTTCCAACAGCCTTGGTTGGTGGTGAGAGATGAAGAGGCAATTTCAATGTTGATATTGTGATGGAGTGACTGATTGGTCAGAATGACTAATACTTCAGTCTTAAAGAGGTTTAGTTGAAGGTGGTTCTCCCTCATCCATGTGAATATGTTTTGAGACAAGCCAAAGATCCATGCTGAGACCGTGGGGTTGTCTGGCAGAAATGACAGATATAGTTGGGTGTCATCTGCATAGTGATATGAGCTGACCATTTTCTTATCAAATTTGATGCAACTTTAGCCTGTGCCCCTAAAATTGTTTCTAATGTATCTTCCACCAGAAGC
Organism: Lates japonicus; assembly: GCA_033238685.1. Lineage (NCBI taxonomy): Eukaryota > Metazoa > Chordata > Actinopteri > Centropomidae > Lates > Lates japonicus. The sequence goes on from BRZM01003322.1 coordinate 42,370, forward strand.
ATAGGTCCCACAACTTTAACTGTTCTTGGAGAGCAACTACCAGAGGTCCTGGCTCCTTTTACTGCAGCAATAGGCTCTGTTGAAAACTGTACCAGGGATTTAAATACAACCTTGTCTAGTCTCCTCGATTCAGTTGCACCTCTCACCACTAAAGTGAGAAAGTCAAAGAGGTCTACGCCCTGGTTCACAGATGACACACATGCTCTAAAGCAGGCCTGCCGGAAATTAGAGCGCAAATGGCGTAAAGCAAAATCAGAAGCTCTGTATCTCCAGTGGCACCAGGGTGTTATGGAATATAAGCGTGCACTGTCTACTGCCAGAGCAGCATATTTTTCAAACTTAATCAATAGCAATAAACATAATCCTAGATTTCTCTTTGACACTGTAGCTAAACTCACTGAAAAGCAGCAGGCTCCTAGCTGCTTGCCCTTTACTGCTTGTGAGTTTCAGAATTTTTTCTGCAGTAAAATTGATGAGATTAGATTAAAAATCAGATCATTTTCTCCAGCACCTGCTGCAGAACCAGCTGAGCATCACATTGAGTCTCAGAGAGTTTCTGCTCTGATGAATTTTGACACTGTATGTCTTGATTCATTATCTAAGCTGGTTTTAGCTTCTAAACCCACTACTTGCCTTCTTGACCCGTTACCAGGTAAACTCTCCAAAGATCTCTGGCCAGTCTTGGGCCCTGCAGTGCTGAATATTGTGAATCTATCGTTGACGACTGGCTGTTCCTTCTAGCTTCAAGACAGCTGTGGTTAAACCGTTACTTAAGAAACCACACCTTGATCCTGGGTCTTTGAGTAACTGTTCGGCCTGTTTCAAATCTTCCATTCTTCTCTAAAATATTAGAAAAAGTTGTGTCTCAGCAGCTTTCAGCTCACTTAGCTGATAATAATCTTTTTGAACCTTACCAGTCTGCCTTTAGGGCCTTTCACTCAACTGAAACAGCACTTGTTAAAGTAGTAAATGATCTTCTATTCTCTCTGGATTCAGATTCCACCTCTCTGCTCCTCTTACTTGATCTTCATGCAGCCTTTGATACTATAGACCACTGTATACTCATGGACCGACTGGAAAATAGATTTGGAATCTCTGGCCTGGCCCTCAGCTGGTTAAATTCTTACTTATCTGACAGAACTCAGTGTGTCTCTTGTAATAACACCATATCAGCCTTTTCTGATGTGAAATATGGAGTACCCCAGGGTTCTGTTCTTGGCCCCCTGCTTTTCTCTCTATATATTTCTCCTCTTGGCCAAATTATTCAGAGTCATGGAATTAATTTTCACTGTTATGCTGATGATACCCAGCTGTATATGCCTATAAAGGCTGACAATGCCTCTCAAATTAGGGAACTAGAGATCTGCTTGTCTTCTGTTAAAAGCTGGATGTCTTGAAAGTTCCTGCTTCTTAACTCAGACAAAACTGAAATGCTGGTTATTGGCCTGGCGCGATATAGACACCAGTTTGATCAAGTAACTATATCCCTTGACAACTGTGTGATTTCTCAAAGTGCAACAGCCAAAAATCTGGGTGTCACATTTGATCCTGCTCTTTCCTTCGATCAGCACATTAAAGACATTACAAAAACCGCCTTTTTCCACCTACGCAATATAGCTAGGATTCGGTCTTTTCTTTCCATAGCAGATGCTGAAATTCTAGTTCACGCCTTTGTTTCCTCTAGACTGGATTATTGTAATGTTTTGCTTTCGGGGCTACCGCGTGCTAGCACTAAAAGTCTGCAAATGGTTCAAAATGCTGCAGCTAGAATGCTAACCAAATCGAGGTTTGACCACATTACGCCTACCTTAGCCTCCCTTCATTGGCTCCCTATTCATGTTAGATCAGACTTTGAAGTTCTCTTAATGACTTATAAAATTCTAAATGGGTTAGCCCCCTCATACCTGTCTGATCTTCTTAACCCTTATATTCCCTCCCGTGCTCTGCATTCTCAGAGTGCAGGGCTGCTATCTGTCCCCAGAGTTAAAAAGAAGTCAGCAGGCTGCAGGGCCTTTTCCTATCGGAACAACCTCCCTATTGATATTAGGCAGACTGACTCAGTTGAGGCCTTTAAATCCAAGCTAAAAACTCATCTTTATGCCTTAACTTTCGACTAGCACATTATTCTGATTCCTAATTCAGGTTATCATTTTTCCTTTGGCGGGCTGAGTCAGTCTCAATGCATCAGTTAAGCTTATTAGTCATAAAATGTTGTCCATGATGTCCTGCCGAAGAGATAACTATAAACCGTCTTAATATCGCTGCATCACTCTAACTGTGTGTTTCTTCCCTCAAGCACATTAGTGCCCAGGCTGTGCTTCTCTCTCTCTCTCTCTTCTACTGTCTCTTACTGCAGGGTTCTGCCTCCGGAGCTGTAGAGTCTCCTGCTGCTCCCATGATCCAGCTCAACTGATGATGCGACAATAATTAAACATTTATTAGTGTTAGTGATAGTGCTAGTGCTAATAATGTTTCACTGTTTAGTCATTATTATTCCTTTAGCTATAATTATTATTATTATTATTACTACTACTATTTACATTGTGACTTAGTCTGTGTATCTGCAGTGTTGTCTTTCAGATTTGAGTCTGATTTTGCTCAAGGTTTCTGCCTCTTAAAAGGAAGTTTTTCCTTGCCACTGTTGCCTAATGCTTGCTCATGGTGGGAATTATTGGGTCCCTCTTTGTAAATATTCTAATATAAGGAGTACAGTCTATGCTTGCTCTATATGAAAAGTGCCTTAGGATAATTCTTGTGTAAAATAGATTAGAATAGAATTGAATAGAACTGAATTGAAGTGGTTCACCATGTAAAAGCCAACTGATAGATCCAGCAAGATAAGAACTAAACTGCTGAACCCTTAGGGCTTCTGTCACAGACAACATAGCTGTTTTAGTGGAGTGGCTACTGTTACCAACTTAGAATCAGGGAGAGCATTCTGTGAGAGGAATTCTGAGACTTGTTTGAACCAGCCAACCATTCTCCTTAGACAAGAGCAGAAATAAGGGAACCAGTCTATAACTCTCAAGTAGGGTCAAGTGAAGGCTCAACACTGTAGGAAAATCAATTTTTTTATGTACGTTTACTGGCTTACCTTGAAGACAGCAATGGCGTATGGGTGGGGAAGCCCCTCCATGAGAACACTGCGCTGGCCCCCAGTGAAGTCAGCCCTCTCAATGCGATCGCTGTAGGCCTCAGTCCAATACAGCCAGTGGTCATCAGCTGTAATTCCGTTGGGCCAGCGGACGCCCTCTGACACGATGCAGGACACATTTGTTCCATCCATGTAGCTCCGGTAAACACCGGCTGCTCGGTCTCCCCAGTCAGTCCAGAACATCAGACTGTGGAAAGTTTACAATACAAATTTAACTGGAATTTTCACTAAATTCAGACCTGATCTCAAATTTGTGTACTGTTTAATTATCATTATGAGCTGAGCATTAACATGGACACTTTAACATGTTTTTCTAAAAAAGTCTATTTGCTATGGTTCCAATTTGTGATACATTTCTAAAATAAAAGCAACAGTGATAAGAACTTTGTGATTTACCGGATGTATTATAATTCTGTTTCATCAAATATTTGATTTAAATGTACTGTGTCAAATAATACCAGTTGGCCTGGTCTAAGGACCCTGAGTGACTCCTAGTGAGACTAGTTACAAAAATGGCCTTGTATTTGTCCTAATAAGAGAGACCAGACAGGAAAGAAAAGGGAAGTGAGTTCAGTGGGGCATAAATAAATTACCTTCCTGATCAAAACAAAAGGGAATAAAAGTGAACAGCACAGTGTAGTTACTGTTGACCGACTGAGATCATCTCTTAAATGAAAGCCAAACTATGTTTGCGGAGGTGGAACTAACTCTAACTCTAACTAACCAACTCTTGTTATAGAGCATGTAAGAGTGTAAGTTTTAGATATTCGGTGTCATCAGAGAATCCGTCCCTTTTCATCTTCTTGCCTCGCAGGTTCACTACTGTGGTAGCTTAGCTACTTTTTCAAAGTTGTTGAAATGAGTCTGCCGCTGGTAGCCTCATAACCACATTGGTCAGAGTTGTGGAACACTCGCCCTCTGAGAGGCTGCAACGTCCTCTTCTCGGTGGGAGCTCAGTGAGTCTCCCGGCACTGCTCTTGTGCCGTCAGTTAGCAATGGTGTTCTCGCCTGTGCTAACCTACCGAGTACTACAGCAACGCTTGTTGGTGAAGGTGGCGTTTTCGCTCCCTGCTCCCAATACTTATTGTGATGTAACTCCTGCCTACAGTTAACAATAGTGCTCTCGTTCGAGCTTACTTGTGAGGTGTTTCAACATCCCTTGTTGGTGAAGGAGATGGTTTTTGCCCCCTGCTCCCAGCAGGTGGTATAATATTAAGATTTGGCCTCACAGCAGTTTGTGAAATAGTTGTGAAATTTAATCTATTGATTCGCCTCTCGACGACTTTCTGAGAGAGGTAAGCTCTCCTCTCAGGTGGAGCACTTATCTGCTGAGCTGGATCAGATGAAGTCTCTACTTTTAACTCTCCGTCCTGGCGCTGAAGCGGAGGGTGCAGAGACACCCAAGATCAGAATCAGAATCAAAATCAGTATCCTTTATTAATCCCTTGCGGGAAATTGTTGCATTGCAGTGCTCCATTTCACAAGTACAGGTAAATAAAGAGGATTAGAATAACGTAATAGTACCCAATAACCCAATCTTCAAATCAAACAGAAATAAAGAAATATACCCCTTCAAAATGGACACTATATACATTGTTAATATTTACAGATATTTAAATAAAATTGTGCAGATAAAATTATATACAGAATAGATATGATTTGAGTTATTGCACGTGTGAAGAAAAACTGTCACCGATCAGACAGAATCTTAGAGGGAGGAGTTGAACAGGTTGATTGCCACTGGCAGGAATGATTTCCTGTGGCGCTCTGTGGTGCATCGTGGGGG
>BRZM01003322.1:47804-59019 GCA_033238685.1 Lates japonicus
AATGTAAAAAAAGTATCAGTGTAAACTAATGACAGCTGCTTCATTTTATTAAATTCATCACAGGTGCACAGCTCACTGGGTGCAGGACAGACACCAGTACTATTATGATGTTCAGACTTGAAAGAGATGGTTGCACACTCATAGATTTATTGTAGTTTAATTAGACCAACATTTCAACAGACAAGCTGGCGGATGACAATTGGCTTCTGGAGACCAGCTTGTCTGCTGAAATGTTGGTTTACATTAACCACATGGAATCTATGTGGGTGCAACCAGCTATTTCAACTTTGCAATTCATTTTACATTAATCTCCAAACCAGTAGGCTCATTTAAAATCTTATGCATTTATGTTCAGCATGAATTAATCGTGCTGTGACATCATATGAAGTTCTATTTGTTGAACAACAGAAACATAATGTGGCAGTTAACTGATGTGGTAAAACTAGCTGTTGGGTATGACTTACATAATTTAACCTAGGTAGTTTGATGAAAAATATGAACTTGTTTAGCTTGTTTTCAAGATGGAAGACATTATGACCAGGTGAACCACAGCTGCTGGCAGAGCTGGAATAACCTAGCAGAGGCCCCTGGGGCAAAAAATTAGCTAGAGGCCCCTATTGAGCCTTATTGTTCCCCCAAAGCATTTTCCCCAGTCCCATCAGTCAACCAGTATTTCCACACTGGAGAGTAGAAATACTCTACCCCAGATCTGCTGTGTAAGCTGGTTTGTGTCATTTTATTAAACATAAATTGATTGAAGGACATGGATCATATATAAGCCTGACATCAACTTATATATGAAACATATCTGAGGTAGAGCCACCTCAACTGTGATGGATGTTTACAACAGACAATTCATGCAATATCACCTTTGTTCTCTCATCCAAATAAGTCTGACTTACCTGGAGACATGTTTACCATTTGTATAACTGTCTGACTTATTGTTCATCATGTCACTGCCAGTGGTAGAAGTAGTAGGCAGATCCTTCACTTGAAAGATACCCTGTGGAGTGTTTGACCTCTGGTAGCACTATTTTTATGAGTGAGATACCTGTTTTGTTTATTCTCATACGGAAGCACATACACACCAAAGAGCAGATGGGTGATACACTTTCCAGCCAGTGGTTTTGTAGTAGTCTACAGGTGGTGGTAATGCATGGACATGCAACAGTGCACCAACAATGGCAGGGAAGAAGAAGACTGCTGCTAAGTAAACATGGATGTAAACATTTACATCCATGTTTACTTAACATGGATGTATTATGTATGTAAAATACATAATTAGAAGAAATTAATTTTGTCCCTGTGAACAATTAATTGTTATTAATTAGCACTGATGCAGCAACACACAAATTACATTTTGGTATTGCAGCGGGTCAAGGTGGAGCTACTTTTAACTACTTCATTACTTTATCTGTAACAATGAATTTTACTTGAGAAGCTTAGCATACATTTTTTAATCTTTATTTGTAAACAGTAACTATTATTGTAGTAAAGTAAAAAGTACAATATTTTATGTCACTATACTATACTCAAAAACATTTCAAACAACTTTGCATGTGCAAAAGAACCAATGACCATGGCTATAAAAACTATAAAAATCCAAGATGTAAGAGACAATACTGACCTGACTGTCTTAAATGTTTTTCAAAACTGCAAGGAAGCCACAGAGCTGTTTGAGAATTGCAGGTAAAAGCAAGGTATCATTGGCTATTAATGGACAGAATTATGTATTTTATTACCTTAGAACCACAGATGTTTGTAAAGCCAGGAAAAGGTCAAGAAACAGTGTATTTCCTGATTATTTCAGTAATCTTTGTCAATGAGGTACTAAATGAGAATTTTCACTTCAGACTTTCAGCTGAGTAAATGTAGTTCTGTCTCAGTGAGATATATTAGTACTCCTCTCCCCCATACTCAAGTATCCATCCGGAGAATCTCAGACATCATCCACCAACAAACCTAAGACCGTATAAAAGCCAGACCTGTGAGCTAACTGGCTTTAACCATGGACACCCTGGACTTAAAAAGAGTTTGAGAGATACTATAGGGACTAATCCACTTCAAAATGCAGCTCTCACGCTCGCTGTCTAAAGAGATCAAGGCCTATGTGTGAGCTAAAGCTAAGGGCTAAGCCAGTATCTGCAGTTTTGATGGAGAGCAGGCTGCGGAGAGATGGTGAGGAGGAGAGGTGAAACACTAAGTATGCAAGTACAGCCGAGGCCCCCGAGGGCCAAGGAGGCATATTTAACTAGAACTGCACTTGAAAAAGTTTTGACACGGCACTTCTTTCATATCCACAGCCACTCTTTTTTCCCTCCTCTTCTTCTCCTCCTTCCTCTCCTCCTACTGCCCCTTCTCCCCATCCCCATCATGACTTCAAAGTGCTATTTATGCAAAAACTGGTGGAGTTTTCCTGTCCTCACTCTCTCCTCCCTGGAGGCACATGTTCGCTTTTGGAACACACAGTATCTACAATTTCTTTTTGACAGAAAAAAGAAAAAGAAATACATATTTTAAAAAAACAAACATTGGTCCTCTTCTCTTTGTCCCATCTCTGCCCTGTGTGTCTGTGCTCTGTCACATGCTTGTTGTTTTCTGTATTACCTTTCTGTCATTTGGTCCTTCAGGTTTCCCTCAACCCATCTTAGTTTTAGTTGTAAACCCACAAAAAGAAATTTTTATCTGCACTTGCTTTTGAAGAACACTGTTTAAAATCCCACTAGAATTTCTACACTGTTAAAGAAACAAGTGAACTCCAAAATGGGACAACTGTTGGAACTACCAACATTTACTCATATCTCGTGCAAAGGTTTATCTTTGGGATAGTAACAGCATAGAGTCAGATAATTCTACAAACACACGCTTGTTGTATGAATGAATGATAAAAAAAAAGAGTATCCTAGCTACACTTACCATTCTGATATGTCTACTCAATGATTTTGGTGCACAGCAGACTCCTCATTTGAGTCTTTGTCTGACTAAAGCTCAACATGTATGGTTGAATTTCTCAGATGTTTCCTCTAATGCTAACCATCATGATGTGCACTGCCTGGTCAAACTAGTGTAAACAGCGGTGGTGAGTGGAATTTCACAATAGGTAAGTCAGAGTAGATGTGCATCCAGCCTCAATTCAGGGGATTTAAAAAGAAAAACTTTTTAATGTGGGGAAATCCTCTGGGAACTTTAAGACCACTTTCTAACAGGGCTCTCACATAAAGGCTGTAAAACACAGATTCATGGAACTATCTTAGCCTCATTAGCTAGCGACCTACAGCAGCCCTAGTTCTCAATTCAACAGTAATCTTTTTATCTTTTATCTACCTCAAATCAAGGACCCACTGTTCCAAAAATTAAGGATTTCTTGCTAAAGTTTCCTTCATTATTATTGTAAACTGTATGTGCTGATAGATTGACAGTCATGGCAACAGTAACTAAGGAGCACATGACTTAGCAAACATCAGAGATGAGATGTAGAGGTGGTGGTAGGTCTACTTTTGAACTTGAACAGAACCAGCTTAGCTGTCTCCACCTGCCTCCAGTCCATATTTTAAGCTAAGATAATCGCCTCCCACCTCTAGCTCTGTACCTAACACACAGGCAGGAGATTTGTATCAACCTTCTCATGTCACAGCTGGAGGGACAGCAAATATGCAAATTTCTCCAAGTTGTGAACATATTATATTTCAGTGCATCAATAGAAAATCCATCCATCCATTATCTATACCGCTTATCCGTTAAGGGTCACGGGGGGGCTATCCCAGCTGTCATTGGGTGAGAGGCGGGGTACACCCTGTACGGATCACCAGTCCATCACAGGGTCAACATATACAGACAAACGACCACTCACACTCACATTCACACCTACGGCCAATTTAGAGTTATCAATTAACCTAAGCTGCATGTCTTTGGACTGTGGGAGGAAGCTGGAGTACCCGGAGAGAATCCACACAGTCACAGAGAGAACATGCAAACTCCACAAAGAAAAGCCCCAGGCTCAAACCAGGGCTCGAACCTGGAACCTTCTTGCTGGGAGGCGACAGTGCTAACCACTGCACCACCATGCCGCCCTCAATAGAAAAAATAAATTTTTAAAAAGTACCATGCTTGATTGACATATAGGCAGGTGGAACAGTGCCAATACACACTACAGTGAGATCTCTGCAACAAAGACAAATGTCAAAATAAAATCAAGCACAAATTTATCATCTTTTGAAAGTATAATTAATTTCTGTGTCTGCCGGTGGTTTGCACTGTGGTGCTCAGGGACTGGAGGTCACGCAGCTTACCATCCTTTTTATTCAGTGCTGCATCGTTGACTTCCAGTCTTGCTCTCTTTATCTGTGTGTCTCTCTTCCCTGCTCCTGCTCTCTTTCTGTCTGTGCAGCTGCAATCCTCACAGCTCTAATCCCCTCCTCACTCCCCTGTGTGCTGGAACGCCATCCAACTATTTAACCACAGCCCTGAAACAAACCAACATCTGTTTGGAGGCCAGCCCAGACCCGGCCGCTGCCTTCCTGCTGCGAACACACCAGCCACCGCCAGCTTAACCCCTGCCTGCCTGGACCAGACGCAGGCTCACCACACTTGCGATGCACTCAGGAGCCCAGTGAATTGCATGTTTTCTCGCAGACAGTAGCTGGGGCTACGTCCAAGTATTTTTTAGGATTCAATGTCTGCGGTTTACAAGTGGTAATTCAGGACATCAGTGTTTTTCTTGATTTTGTCTCCATCTTCGGTGCTAAGTGTTTGTTGCTGTGCTGTTTTTGCACTCTGCTCCCCAGAGAACACTTGTCAGTCAGACTGTGCTGGCAGTACTGTGACATCTCACTAAGTTTGATTTTCTGTGAGTGGCCCTTTTTTTAGTCTTTGCCATTCAGGCATGTAGGCCTTTACTGCTCATCCTAGCTATGCATGTCTAATATTCATTTCCATCGAACCACACATGTAAGACATATTACTGGTGTAGCAAAGGACACTGACTCACTATACGCTAGTTTCATACTCTTATTTTATCAGTGGCTGACAGTTGTCTAGTTGTTTTGACTAAAAAGTAGAAAATGTGTACCATAAATCTCAAAAAATAACCATGGCCTTTGTTCAGGGACAAACTTTTTCTACTAGTAGCACTGATGCTTTTTCCATCTTAACTGTATTAATGACAAATGCTTTAGTTTTAAATCAACAACTTACAGAAATAACAATGGATTTGGACTTAAGTTGGACTTTGATATGGTAAATAAAGTAATCCTTCACATTTTTGTGAGTTATCACACTGTGCGCCATAAAAAAACACAAAAACAAACACACACACACAAAAAAAACACTGGTTACAGAAAGCTTATAGTGAAAGGACTTGAACTGTGACTTGATCATTCTCCCAAAGTCAGGACAAAACTAATAGCACTGAGAGTAACTTGAGTTATCTTGACTGGTCCACTTCAGCCCCTCTGCTCAGCTGTTTGCTCAGTGTGTGTGTGTGTACCCTCACCCTGGGACTGAGACTGAGAAGCAGCATGATTATACATTGTAAAATAGAAAGTCAATATTTTGGCAGATATTATGGCATGCCAAAAGTAATGATGAGTCTGGCAGTGATGCACATGATGATGATACTGATGATGAAAATATTCCTGACACCAAAACTAGTGACGTGCAATACTTCTACTACTACTGATACTCCATATCAATCGGATGCTTAAGATCGGACATGAGTGACTAAAATATTACTTTTGCCACTATGTAAGCTACCTGGATATTTGCCTGTCTGTGCCCTGGGTCTAGGTCTGTCTAAGGGATTTCCCTCTTCCTCTCTTTGTTTCTTTTGCAGCTCGAGGTACTCTTTTTTTGTGGTTTTTCATGTGTGTTTTTATAAATTGGTAGCAATGCCACAGTAGCGAATAGCCTTCCTACACACATCACAGTTTGCAATGTTTTCATTTACAGCCCTAAAATATCTCCCCACAATGCTCCTCTTTCTTTCTGCCATACCATCATGCCCTCACTCACTACAGCCTGCAGGTGTCTGCTCAGAGCCACTGAGTCACGTGACGGCACGATAACAAAACACAGGAGAGCAGGACAGGAGGACAAGTAAAGTGTGCGTCGTGATGTGAAAGCAGTGTTTGCACAGCCATGTCTACGTCTGTCACGTCTGCTTTTTGATTTAACAGGTGCAACTTAACATTGAAGACAGAAACTGAAACTAAAGTATCAATCCCATCACGCTAGTATCGATCCAATACAAGAACTGGTATCGATACATTAGATATTTGGGTCCCTCCGCCCAGGCCTACTCAAAACACAATATGCCATATGGGTCTAACATAAAATATGATTACATTTCCAATGATGAAGTGGTCTAAAAAACAATATACATTGCTCCATTCATCGGAAAGAGCAGTGACGCATTTAGTTGTTGTTGCTGTCCGAGCTGTTGATGCTACTTCTAGAGTATCTGTAGGTGAAGCCACATCTGTTGTCCCTGCTGTAGCTGTTCCTTCTGGGGTATCTGTATGTAACGCTACATGTGTTGTTGCGGCAGACAATAATTTGGGATCTGTGCAGGAAAATAGGTACAGGACATTCTCTAATAGAAGAACAATAGAAGCCAAGTATACATTAGAGACATGCCTGCATTTACTGCCTCTGAACTGTGCCAACGTCTTGATTTTAGAGACATTAATCTCGGTGACACCAAGCAGCTACCTAAGAGCTGGTTGTCTAATGTATCTGAGCATAGAGTTAGATGATTTACCAACCGGCACTGTTTTAAATGTTAAAGGACTCTCCCTGCTAGTAGTCTTGTGCTTGTCCGTCTGTCTCGTCCGTCTCTCTCTTCTGTCACTTTCTGCAGGTATTTCTGCCTCTGGAGCTGTAGAGTCTGATCTGTGATGATAAGTCTCCTGCTGCTCCTACAACTCCACTCAACAATTGCTGCTATAATTAGAAATTACTAGTACTGCTTCTAGTATTATTGCTACTTTTGCAATTACTACTTTAATTATTCCTGCTATTATTACTACTATTGCATTATTGGTATGACTTTACATTTTTTGTGTTAAGTTCTGTTCTTCTGTTGCTATTCTTTACTCCCCCCCTCACCCCTTTCACCCTTCTCTCTCACTCTCTCTCTTTCTCAACCCAACCGGTCGAGGCAGATGGCTGCCCACCCTGAGTCCGGTTCTGCTCGAGGTTTCTGCCTCTTAAAAGGAAATTTTTCCTTGTCACTGTTGCCTAGTGCTGCTCATGGTGGGATTTGTTGGGGGTCTCTCTGTAAATATCATATTTTAAAGAGTATGGTCTAGACCTGCTCTATATGAAAAGTGCCTTGAGATGACATTTGTTGTGATTTGGAGCTGTATAAATAAAATTGAATTGAATTGTATTGAATTCAATGTAGATTCCTTTTACACAGAGCAACGACACATCAATAATGGACGGTGGTGCAACAATTTTATACAGGGCCCCAGAGTGGTTGCATCATATTTTTTCCTTAAACAAATTAAACAAAACATGTGAACAGAATACAATTTAACACGTTTTAACTAATTTGTCTCTCAGTCTCAGTCTCATCCGCTTATCCAAAGGTGGGTTGGGGTGGTAATAGGCTAAGCAGGGCATTCCAGACATCCCTCTCCCCAGCAACGTTTTCCAGCTCTTCCAGGGGGATTCCAAGGCGTTACCAGGCCAGATGAGATATATAATCTCTGCAGCACGTTCTGGGTCTACCCCGGCTTCTGCTCCCAGTTGGGCATGCCCAGAAAACCTCCAAAGGAAGCTTCCCAGGAGGCATCCTAACCAGATGCCCAAACCACCTCAACTGGCTCCTTTAGACACGAAGGAGCAGGGGCGCTACTCCGAGCTCCCACCAGATGTCCACACTTCTCACCCAATCTCTAAGGCTGAGCTCAGACACCCTCCGGAGAAAGCTAATTTCAGCCGCCTGTATCCGCAATCTCGTTTTTTTGGCCACTACCCAAATCTCGTGACCATAAGCGTTGGCACGCCTGAGGCCCTGCCTTCGCCTGCCACCCAGCTGACTAATTTGTGTGCATGTTTTACTTAATTCGTGTGCAAGTGAATATATAGGGAACCATGACAGTAGACAGGCTTTCTCTCCAAAGCATGAGGTACACACAAACTGGGCCACACCGCTTTACCTGTGCGTCTAACTCAGTGGACTGCTATGTAAGTATAAATCATGTGAAAGTGCATGTTCTGCGCTCTTTATTATAAGGAGGTAAAGGAGAGTCTGATGTGGTTGTGACAATATAGTTTTTGATGATACAAAACTTCAGCAGTTTTAAACAAAAACTCAATTCAATGAACTCCATAATCTGTTCACAGTGTTGACCTGTGCATCTACCTCTGATGCGCCAGGCTTTGGAGAGCACTCAAGAACGAGTGCCCCTCAGCTCAAGGTGGAGGAGCCTGACAGCCTGATTTGGCTGTGATACTTTATAGTTATATACATTGTCATAATTAATGACTAACTAATGTATAATGTTGGATATTTAATTAATACAATTACTCTGACTAATGTTGTGTTACTAGTTAGTAATCTGCTTAACACTGATATTTGAAATAGGTGCAGTGCACTTTATGCTTCAGAGAGAAAGCCTGTCTGTTGTCATGACTCTTCTTGTGCGCAATAAAGTAAAACATGTGGACAAATTACTTAAACCATGGGAATGAATTGTATTTCAAGCGCATACTCTGATTGTCTGTACATTTTACTATTTTGTTCTGTGGAGTGTTGCAGTTTTACACAGTATCATAATCACCCAGGCAAAAGTATAAAATGCATCCTCTGTAAATGCATTTGCAAATCTAAATACTTTTGCCCAACAGAAGCTACTCGAAGTGAGACATAATGTCTTATCTTGTGACACGCTGGAATACTGTGAACCATGTGGAAAAACCTACAGAGCTGCAAAAAAGTTGAATAAATGTGCAGCTGCAGTGTGTCCATTCGTGTAATTCTGTTTAACAGAGACCAGTGGGCAATGTACCACATAGATATTTTAATCACCCAATTAAAACTGAAAAACCTAGAAAAAAGTACATATTGTATGACTTTGTAAGCAGGAGGCAAATTTTGTGCGTGCAATTGACACTGATGGAAATAATTTTTGTTTCAATATGTCAAAATGTGTTGTTGTCTTGTAACACACTATAGACAACCAAAATACCAAGGTCACACATTCATTATGCATATCGCATTCAGGTTTGACAATTATTTACTGCTGGAATACTTTGTGGAATCATGGATGACCATGTGATGTGATCATTCTGATGTACGACACTGCATTTCAACATAAATTTTCTGTCCACGTGTCTGCATAGACATTGTGTTCCCCCCTTTACAAGAAATCAGCTTAGAACATATATATGGCATTTTGCTTCCTCCTTATCTTTTGCTTTAAGTGTAGCCAAACCTTTGTGCACTTTGTATATTTAGCCATTGTAAACAAGCTACAAGCAACCAAATGAGAAACAAAGCGAGAACGAGGATGTGATAGCTGCAAGAACTGAATTCGAAAGTTTTATTGGACAGTTAGTGTTATGTATCCTAAAGGCCTATTTACGCCATAGCACCTGTTAGTTCTGATAGCAGTATTGATGAGCTTAGTGCTTACTGATTTTCAAGGAGTGTGCTGATGGAACCAGGTCCATACAGAACCAGGTCTCAATCTCCATCCCTACTTATAAACTCTATTGTAGCGCCCAAAATTGAATGGGTTACATGTATAACTCCCTGTATAACCCTCATTATAGACAAATACAACTATAATAAATCTAAGAATTTGTATTTCCTAGGGATGTATTTCCTATGTAAAGATCTTGGTTGTCAAAGATGACCCATCTATAGCATATTTAGCATTTGTATGCTGTAAAGCACTGGTGAGTGCCAACCTGACAGTAGGAGCAACAGATATATATATATATATATATATATATATATATATATATATACACACACACACGTATGTATGTATATACACTGGATGATAAAATCATGACACACAATATTGAGCATTTGCAGAGGTCATTAGAGAGAATTAATCTCTTGACTGAATAAGTTTTAGAAAAATATCCCCACCTTTTAACAAAGGAAAAAACCCTCTAACTCTAACTCTACAATGCAGAAATACGAGATATGGCTATTAATAAAGAGTGGTTCACAGTCACTCCGAGTGTTATATATTATGTATTATACATTAAAAGTTGGGTATTCACACACAACTGCTGAAAGTTTCCAATAAGTAATGTCTTTAGTTCACTGCTAGCTACTGATTAAAGTGCATGTGGTTTTGCTAAGGCGTTGGAAAATGATTAGCTTAAAAGTTGAGCAAAGCCTTAGCTTGAATTTTTTGGTGAAATTGAACAAAACAGCAGCCAAATCTTTTCGTATGATGCAGAAGGGGAGTGTGTTGTGTGTTGAAGGACAAAGACATATGTTCAATAATATTGAATTACAGCATTAGTCTCGTTATTTAATAGCCATACCTTGTAGATCAAGAACAGTGTACTCAGACACCGCGAACAGCTGCTGCAATGTAAACAAATGGTGCGCATGTCCTAATCAAAGTACATTAGTCACCGAGAGGCCCAGGATGTTGTTATAATTATCTGATGAGATTATGAATAGGACTCATGCAGAGACAGACCTTTTTATTAACCAGAAGCATGGCTTTTTTATCTCAACCAGACTCCATTGACAAAAACAGTAATTTAACTGACGAGAACACACTATCAAGCTGCTCCATCGATCTGTTAGTTTGTTAAGTTACTCTGTGGTACTTTTACTCATGCAAATGACCTTCAACCACTGAAAGTGACAAAATAACACTGACTAACAGATGGAGGCAGTGGTACTCCAGCAACTCCTGTGTTCTGCCTGGTAAAATTACTTTTTTGTCAATGGAGTCTGGTAGCGAATGCCGGGTACACTGTTCTTGATCAATAATGCACAGGTTCCAAGGATAAGTTCTAAATTGTATTCTCTAACACCTATAATAATGGAATATGGTGTAATTAGTCTGTCAATAAAGGTATAATCATCCAAGCAATGTGTTAGTTTATGATCACGTTACCAATCGGTGCTGCTAGCTATGATTAGCTTCTGCTCATCTTGTGAAATTGGCATTAGCTAAGTGTTTCCCCTACCCATTTGTTTATGTTGTTCTTGCATCATCGAAATGTTACAGCA
>BRZM01003324.1:6529-72388 GCA_033238685.1 Lates japonicus
ATGTTACGCATTATTTACACCACGAAACCATAACTTCAGACATACTTGGACGGCCTGAAAGGGTGTTGGTAATATCAAACGTGAAAGCTGCACTGACACTTACCTTGGTGTGGGCCGTTAAAAAATGATGTTGCCTGCGTACCAGCTAATTTTAGCTTTGCTTTTGACCTACAGTTGTGTCACATGCTGTATATTCATATGCGTCCCACAGAAAGGTTGTGTCGTGATCAGTCATCGCCCAGGATAAATTAACGATTTGTACCTTTAGCTCTTCTGACACCATGCATCTGTTTTTGCAATTTTGGGTTAGATAAGCTTGTTTTTGCGGAGCGTTCAGTATGTTGAGGTTGTTATATGACACAACACCAGATATTGTTGTTGAGATGTTTTGGCACCAAAAGGGTGGAGTTTCACCAGCTCCTGTGTTTATCAGGAGAGAGGCAAAGTGGCAAAAGATACATAAGTACAACAGTGTACCAAGGCAGGTCAAAGAAAACACTATTTTGCATACACTTGTTGTTTATTTTGATTATATTCATGGTTGCACAGAATATTGAAAATGCCCTCCATACCCCATATGTTCCAAGGTGATCTTCAAATTGATGATGTTTTTTGGACCAATGACCAAAACCCGAAACCAAGTTCAAGAAAGTATAAGTAGAATACTTTAGTAGATCTGATATGTTCACATTAGAGGCAAAACTGTAAAAGCTAGCAAATGGAAACAGTCTGTAATTGGATGTTTGGTAGCACTAAAAGCATGCACTTTTAACATAATACAGTTGCCAAACATGATTATCATGCCAAGTTTTATTCATTGTTCTCATTTACAAGATTTTCCCAATAACCCTCACACCACCAAAAAGCCAACCCCGACCCTAACCAGTCTCCTGTACAACTGAAGACAGACAGTATAACACCACAGCCAGGCAGATTTTGCTCATCTCTCCATCCTTTCTGAGTGTCATTTGTTGCCACGCAGCACTGAAATTTATTACAACAATTGATACCATTACGCACACATCTGATTTTGCACGCCCTCGTCAGTTTACTACTGTACCTTATCTCTTCATTAATTGATCTGAACAGACTCCCCATCATTCTACCCCATGCAAAATAGTCATCACATCCTCTTTTCAAGACAGTGGCTACAGACAGACAGAACTTGGGCTAAAAACCTCCTGTGCTTTTAATTCCTGACGGAAACACGTTGGTTACCCCCACCCCCACCCCCACCTGTCTCCACCCTGAGCCCTTGATGTCCCAACTCTAATCAACTCTGTCCAGGTCATTGACGTGTAATATATGGACAATCACGAAATCTAAATCACATATCCCCGCTCTGACACAAGCGTACATTTTGTTGTGGCAGAGGTAAGTGTGTTTTATGATTGGTTCACGTAATCACAATTTTCCCATTGGGAGGTGTGTTTTTTCAGGTGTGTGTGTGAGGGGTGGGGTGGCTAAAGTATTCAGGAAGTTATCGTGGAATTAGACACCGCAGGAAATCCAGTATATGAAGAGAATAACGTAATGGAGTCCACACCGCATTCTTATCAGGACATGGCCCATTCATACCGAACAAGTTATCGGCATAATTTTTGACATTTTAGATAAGCATCTTAACTGGAAAGCTCCCAACTAGTGATGAAGACTCTGCCCGTCAATGAAGAACCATGTTTACTACTGAAAATATCAGCTTAACAAGTGTTCTGATTTGACTGTTACTGAGCAACCTGCAAACCGTCCTCACTGCTTCCCATATTCCTGAGGATGGGCGAGATGCAAGGGATATTTCATTTCATATTTAGGGCCAGAAACCAGGAGCCTTTGCCTGTACTGTCAGTGGTAAAATCTGAAAAATACTTAAAGACTATCAAACAAATTCAAGCAAGGGCTGTAAACCTAAAGAGACTAGGGCAGAATTAGGTTTAGAAGTTAGTAAGAATGATTTAAGCATTCAGCCATGACAGATTAAAGGGTTTATATGTAAGTTTTTGTTCAGCTTTGTCTGGGGTTTCGGTTGGCACTTGTTAAGAAAGTCAGCTGTCATTTTATTACAAAACAGATATAATTGTCTTCTGAAGGTCAATGTTCATGGACATTGGACTCTATAGTAACTCATGTGTAATTTGAACAAACAGGGACCCGGCAGACAGCCCTGAGCAGAAGTTAGCACCTGCTTAGCCTGAACCGAAAGAACAGTGGCACACCACCTATCGGTGATATCAGACAGCATGCGCGGGCAGGCATGTGGCACAACAGTGGTGTCCATGCCGCCTCCTTACACAGAAAATTTATCTGCCTGTGGCTACCTGTCTAAAGGTGCAAAATGTTCCAGGCTGTGTAAAGGCCAGATAACCACTTAAACTGTGGTGGTGAGAAATTCTGGAAGGAACAAGATCTTTATAATTTTGAGGCTAGCAACAGCCATGTTGATCTCCATTCTGCCGCCAAGAACAGAAACCTTAGCCTGTCCTTGATGAATCTATTTAAAAGCGAGGTGGTCACAGATGGTAGGTCGGACCCATTGTTAAACCAACTTGGTGTAACAAAAGCAAAGTTTTAGCACACCCTGACACCCATCAATAAATCATAACTTAAACAAGTGAAGCCTGTCTGGGTATTATTAAGCGACCATTTTCATCCCCTTATGTCACAACTACCACATCTTGTAATGGCTGCTTCAGCAAGATAATGCAACTGATTTCACAGGAGTTCAGTAGCGATGGCTCTGTCACCCGATTCTGGATCTAATGACTTGGTGATGGTAGGTGATTCTATCCATCCATTATTCCCCACGATCCATGGAGGGTCACAGGGCATCTGGTCAATCCCAGCTGATGAGATCTCAGGGTACACCCCTGGCTGATCGCTGGCTCACAGGGCAGAGAATGAGACTACATTAATGTGTGCTGACAATCAAAGATGCATGGTTCATCAACAGAACCCAGAGTCCAGAAAGTAATGTTCCACATTGGCTAAAATAGTCTGTTTTGGGAGAAGCAAAGGGAGGTCCTACTAATGGGTCTCATCCATTATTTGGTACAAAAGAGGTACATTCTGACAGGTCGCCAGCCCACACAGAGGCATTGAAGTGACAAACAAACTTATTCATCACTCACACCTATGGTCACTGTGGTCAGGCTTTTAACCCAACCGTGTGTCTTTAGACTGCGGTCAAGCTGGAGCACCTGGAGGCGGAGCCCAGCCTGGTGGGAGGATATGCAACCCCGCGCCGTAGAAAAGCCCTGGGTGAACAAGGGCCTGAAACCAGAATCAGCGTGAGATTAACCATTTTGCTTGCCCAGTAGTACACAGTGTCTTCATAAAGCACAGCATGTATTCTCTACATTGGAGAACAGCAACCCCTGCTAAAGCTTTATCTATCCAAAATGCTGCACAGGCAGGGCTTTTGAAATGAAACAGACTATAGATCCAGCAGTCTCACCCCGCCCAGCAGAGTTAGCTGAATTTTTTGTGTACACAGTGTATGTTGGTCAGAAGGTTGTGGCAGCTAATCAATTATTTAGTACTAAACCCAAACATGTGCCTCAAACACCAGCCCGTTTCTCAAGATGAACCTTCTTTTAATTTTTGTAAAGACATTTAACCCAGAGAGTTAATTTAGAATTATCAGTGCTATTCCAAACAATCCCGTAAAAAATGGAAAAGGTTTTACATGGTCCACTTTTTAACCATCGCAAAGAATGGGTTAGAGGTAAAAACAGTCCACCACAGAAACCGAAATACCAGAAAGGAAAAATGTCACAGCACCCAACTGATCAGACCCAAAGATATAAAATGATAGCGAAATAAACAGAAATGAATGATGCCCTGCAGAGGCATCAAAGATACTTTTTTTCTGAGGAACATAATGGTTTTGTATGAAGTAAAGACAAACAGTGTTTTATCAAGGTAAAGTGTGTTTATTTTTGTTCAAGTAACAGAAGAAAAATAAGAGTCCCTGAAAAAGTAAATTAACAATAGGAAAGAAAATAAGCAAGACAGCTACCGAAGAAAGCCACCTCAATACGTGAAGTTGCCCATGAGCAGCTAGAGGGTTGTGGCCAGCCAATAGAACAATTACCAGGCTACCCATCCTCTCTGCTATTCCTAGGCTGAAAAAATCCTGTCTCATCCTTGTCCCCTACTCCCCTGTCATTTTCTGCCTTCCTTCTGTCCTGTTTCTCTGTCTCTTTTTCTCTCTACATTCGGTCCTTGGTCACTGTCTCTATTATTCTTCATCATGATGTGCATTGTATGTCTGGCACCCAATTATTTACGCCCTCCCTCACCTGGAAAGTTAACATTTTATCCAGAACACCAGATGAATAAAGATAAATCGCATACAGTGAGATGCAGGAACATATCAAAGCACAGGAATGTTACTGTTTGGGCTGTGAGGGCAGGGATCATGTCAAATTGCAGCCTTGTGGGTTTTAAAAAGGAAGAAAATGGAAACACACAACTCGTGAGCCTAGCAAACTAGTCACTGCTAGGAGAAGAGCTCAGATCTACAGTGTCAACCCCACCTGCACAGAGCCATCTCAGGCTCATCTTATTGTAGGACAAAAATAGAAATGGAAGGCAAGTTAACCAAAAACGTCTGTTAAGATTTTTAGTAATTCCTCAGATCCAAATGGCAGGATCCGAAGTCATTTAGTCAACTGCATCAGTTTCGCAGTTTATTCAACGCTTTTAATCAATTTTCAGATGATGAACATGTCTCATCTTCTAAAACAAAACAAACAAAAACAAAAACATTTGAGTCAACTGTAAATTGGATAAAAAATAAACATGTTAATCTTATTTATTCAGTCACATGATATTTATTGAAGCTTATCAACACAGAGTAAGTATATTAATGCGTAAAACAGCTAATCAATAAATCCCAGCTAAAGAATGATAGAACCTTTCAATATCTTTGCATCTCATTGCTTTTGTTATGGTCACAGTTTTACCATTCAGTTTCACCAATGCGTTATGACAGCAGGGCAGCTGTTTTCAGCGTACGGATCGACAACCTACTCATGGACCACCGCCCCGAAGATCAATCGCGCAGACAATCAAAAGTTGTAAATTACTAGTGAATGCAATTAATGGAGCATTTAGCCAAGAGCCAGATATTATTTCTCACAGGAATTGCGGAGACCAAAACAAAACTAAAAGAAGAGTTATACTACCCTATTCAGTTGGTTGACGGCGACTGCTTAGATGCAGATTTGAGGGAAAAAAATTCTAAAACATTTACAATGCTTTTATGAAAAAGAGTTTTTGTGTGACGTCGAATTTATCAATCAATTATTGTATATATTCAAACGCATATTAAAAGTAAGATATACTAGGTTAACATGTGTTTATTTTGAGGTATCAAATATAGAAAGTTATTGATGATGTACTGTGTAGCATCATAAGTACAGTGTTAGTCATTAACATTGTGTTTCATGGAAAGGTCCTCAGATGTCCCACAGGTAGAACAAACTTTAATGATGGTTCAGTTCTGTCAAGGTCCCAGAAGCGCAGTGAGATGCAAAAACAAATTGTGTGACACCGAAACCGCTCACCTACATGAAATTTTTAATGTTATCAACGCACCGTTCCTGACATGTAAAAATGTGTGCGCCAAACACCTATTGAACAATACAAAGACAACAAGATTCTACTGTCAAGACAATAAAAACATAAAGGTGACAATAAAACCTAGATGAGTTCAACCACATATAGGTGTGGGTTTTTTTGATCAACATTTTACCAATTTCCTAAAGATGCAAAACTTTTATAATCGCAGAGCTGCCTGACAAAACAAACACAGTTTTTCTTTTCTATGGCAATTGTGGGTCCATTATCAGCTCGTGTTTATTTTTTTTTTTTCCTGCCAAGTGAGCCACTGTTGCTATTTCATCACTTATTGGCTCTGTCACCCTCTCACTGTTAAGCCCTGAGGCCATAGGATATGGCTTGGACCTGAAATTCCAGTGTTGTGGTAAAAGAGCCTGCAGATGTAAAAGGGCAGAGGACCCAGAGTAAAGGATGAACATTTTCGTTAAACTTTTATTTTTTGATTCCACTAGAAGCTATGTTTTTTCTTTGACATTGAAAATTTTGGCCATGTGTTTTGTTAATTAACAAAAATAACAACAACAAATTATACCGTTAAAACAGGTACATACTAGAAAGTTGGTTATTTTCTTCATGGTGTGAATGGTGGTGAAATGGGCGTCTACTAACAGGGTGATCTGACCTACCCTTGTTTTTAAGTATTCCGTATTTTTTTTTATTTTCATTTTTTCCATAAGTATGGGCTTCCCTCAATTTCTGCGGCATATTAATCATTATTAGATGCTGGCAGCTCAAGGTTCACAGGTTTAACCCCGGTAAGGCGGTAGTGTGTGATAAAAGGCGAGCACTATCAATCTTTATTGTTCAGCCTGCACACTGTAATTGTATTCAATAGTCCACCGATTCTCTTGTCTGTACTAATGCCAGAGGAGCCAGGATGTTCTGACTGCATTACACACGCAGACGCATGCAAGATAGACACAGGTGCGTCACAAACACACAGTTCAAAGCATTATACTGAAAAGAATATCAATTAGCGGCGCGATACTGAAAATGCACCATGAATATGCACAGAAAAATACACTTAAATGACACACGCACACACAGGCAGCAGAAAGTGCCACTAGGCCCCTTTTTGATGAATTGCTGTGCATCCAAAGTGTATACAGAAGAAGATTGTTTATGTGTATGTGTGTGTGTATGTACAGTATATACCATGTGTGTAAATGTGTGTGCTGGTGATGTCACTGCTAGGCCAGGTCATGTATTATTCAAATTCACAGCAAACCAAAGGTGAGACGGAGGGAAAAAAGGAGGGGCAGAAAAACTGGAGGAGTGCCAAACACTCGATTGGATCTCAGTGAATGGTAAAGAGACACTGAGGCAGGCTGAGAGGGAGAGTAAGGGTGGATGAACCTGGAGAGAGACAATCATAATACGAGGAGGTGGCAACAACAGAGAAAAAAGACATATATGCAATATGTGAGTGGAAGGTTTGAAAGTTTCTTGGTATTATCATCCATACCAAATGAAACCAACTGCTGCCTTTTCTTTGTTATTCTACATAAGCTGGTGGAGTTTACTGAAGTATGAAGAGTGTTTGTGAGCATTGCTTGTGCATATGTCTGTCTCCCCTTTCCATATTACCAAGCACCTTTGAGTGCAGTCTCACACTGTGGGCAGCATCAATAAGACAGACACACCATGCTCTAGGTAATAGATTTGGGTTTGTTGTCATGTCCACACAGAGTGCACAAAGCCTCAGACTCCAAGGATCAAGGCAGATGAAAACCTGGCTTTTGATATTGGTTATGCCAAGACATTTGTGCAATACTTGAAATTTGAACATACAATATATCACACAGTGTGTGTGTTATATGTATATCTAAATGGTTTTGTTTTGTATTTCTAATGCATTCATGGGTTGACTAGCATTATATAGCATTTTCTAATTAATGTTTTCAGTGGTACTGTTGTGGGTCAAGGCTAACAGACAAACTGACAGAAATTCCCAGTTGATCTGGATGTAAGTAATGATTGGTTGTCTTCCAGCCTACAGTCAGTGCAGTTAGAGGTTGATTATTATTTTTTTGGTCAGTGAGGTCAGCGGTCCTGGCACAGATCTGCTGGTTTTACCATAAGATCATGATCATGCAGTGCTAAAGCCACTCTTGATAATATTGTTTACTGCTGTGACTTCTTTGTGCAGCTGTTTGTGCGCGCATACATTTGCATGTTACACACATGCATACATTTTAACACATGCACACAGAGCCAGCAGGGCATGCAGCTTGCACACTACATACAGTAACACATTGCTGAATATCAAAGGAAATTACCCCTCACCTTGGTGCACGGATCTCAGTGAGTTCCTTAACCAGAGGAATGGGCTTTGAACCAGGCAGATTCCCCCAGGGCCTGTATCCCGGCCCCTCCCCAGAACATCGTGTTGGATAAGGGCCGTAATTCCCACTTTTAGGTTTCCATTAATCTGATCCTGACACAGGGGAGATGGGCTGCTTTGCATATCGCCTTCCCAAGATGGAGGGCTATTTACATGATCGCCTCCAGATTGAATATGATCAGTAGCCCACCTCCTCTGCCGTCCTCTGCAGCTGAGGCAGAAAAATGCAGATTTTTTTCAGCGGGTATTTGCTGCATTATCATGGGTGAAATATTATTCACTCAGGTATACAGTATTCACCATAGTGTTTTAATACGTCTCAAGTTAGACTTGATGGATATGTGTTATGGGTATTACAGCTCTGTGCTTGATTCCCTTGACAAAGGCCAAATTTCTTTTATGAATGTGACAGCAGAGACGGATAGATCGACCCATTTATCATCGCTCACTGATAGCGCTTCACATTATCGCTACCAATGAGCGAGCCCCCCTTCTCAACAAATGTGAGGAACAGTAGTGAACAGTGCTCCATTTGAAACCATGAAGGCAAACCCCCATGTAAATGTATCTGTAATGAATGCCGCGTACAGGAGGTGCATTATTCTCTTTCTGCTACATTTGTTTCTGAATATCAAATGAATATGATAAATGTGGAGCAAGGGGGTGGCGGCGGGGGAAGCAGAGTAAGCCGAGGATGTGAGATGAGTGATATTGTTATTACACCACCAACGATGAGCAGAAGTTGAGATGGTGTGAGACTGTAGCGTAGGGGGCAAACACACACACATGCAAGCACACACACTTTCATGCTGTTTCCCATGCAAACACTAGCCTACTTGTCTGCCCATCATTATCCATTCCAACTGCCTTCATTGTTTTTTGTTTTTTTTAAAGTATGTCAAGCCGAGACACGATTCTACACTCATGTGAGTCCCAGTTGTGAGCTGATACGCAGCTAGACAACAACAATGGGTAGTGGAAAAAATAGAATATCACTGTACAAACGCCACCATTTAGTGTGATGAAAGACAAAATCCACACTCACGTGGTGCCAGTGAAATATTGTTGAGGGAGAGCTGACCGAATATGCGCAGTCTTCAAAGTATTCACTCTTGGTAGGAAACTAGTAGGTGGCTGTAATCACACCAAAGGTGCAGCTGTTCCATCTGAGACAATAGGTAGAAATTTTTTTTTTTTTCATTTCACTTCTGTTGCATTTTCCCATGGAAATCATGCAGTGGGTGACCTCTGTCCAACCTCATCATCACCCACAAATAATTCACACATGGAGCTAATTGTCACTTTGGCATACACTTCATGTAAAGAGTGTGATAGAAATCCATCATACATCCTCAGTCACTTTGTCTCAGGCTGTGTCAGGCACGGGAAAAACATTCAAGCTTCCTGTAAGTGCATTTCATGCTTTTAATTGACACCATTGCATGTTAATTCGAAGCATGTCACGGATGTGTCACACTAGTAAGCTGCCAGTGTCCGACCTCATGTAATGTCGAATTACATTCCTGCTGCTCATTGCTGTGACAATAGATAAGCTTCTCCTAGGCACTGCCAAGTGGTTCAAACAGTCATGTTTTTTCCCTTACTGCTTTCTTCACTTCACTTGAATAAAAAGGCTGCATATTGTTGTTGTTGTATTGCTGATTCCTCTCTAGTGCCAGGCCATCCAGTAGGCATTATTTGGACATTCATACAAGGACCTTAACACCAGTCTGCTAAGGCAAAGTGCTGAAACCTCTTAAAAGGTTTCTACATTGTATGAGAAAGTGGTTCTACACCTTCAACCCATTCTATTTAAAAGGGTTCCCCACAGCATAGAGGGTTCTTAGATAATTATATCTTTTTCTAGACCATTCAAAATGCTATTCTAAAATTGTATTCTTCGTGGTTTTATTTTAATTTTATAATAGTAGGGCACTAGTGGGGAAGATTCTTATTAATATCTTCTCTTTTTTGTGGTCTAAATTGGTGCCATTTGGACTATTCTTTCTTTGACCAAATGACAGACACAAATACTGCGTGTGATGAAAAAGAAAAGGTTGAAAAGGCACACAAGACAAAGCCATGCATGGTTTACTAAATGAATTTTGCATGGGAGCAGATTTTATGTTATACAAAATCAAAACTCAATAATCAACACAGGTGTCTTTGTCTTTTTCCTGCAGTTTTTCTGCATCACTAATCAATTCAGAGAGGCTTTGAATGGTTCATCAAAAACATAGCAATAACAACTTTATTTGTATAGCATTCTATTACACATAGATAACATATATTCAGAGAGCACTTTATTAGGAACACCTGCACATGTGTTTATTCATGAAACTATTCAGTCAGCCAATCATGTGGCAGCAGTGCAGTCCATAAAATCATGCAGCTACAGGTCAGGGGCCTCAGCTAATGTTCACATCAAACATCATAATGGGGAAAAATGTGACATGATTGTTGGTGTGTGTCGGCCTAATTTTAGTATTTTTGAAACTGCTGATATCTGGGGATTTTCACAAAAACCAGTCTACAGTTTCATCAGAATGGGTGTGAAAAACAAAACAAAACAAAACAAAAAACAAACAAACAAAAAAAAAAAACATCCATGGAGCAGCAGTTCTGTGGGCAGAAACATTTTGTTGATGAGAGACGTCAGAGTAGAAAGGCCAGACTGGTTGGAGCTGATAGAAAGGTTGCAGTAACTCAGATAACCACTCTGTTCTGGGAGAAAAGGGAGGCTCTACATACTATTAGTGTTTTGTTCCTAATAAAGTGAGTGAATGTCACATTTCACAGAACATTGAACAACATACCTGAGTCATAATTGGAAAATGCTGGATTCTTTTCAGACAAACACTTTCATATCGCCCTTTGACACCACCATTTGTTATCAAGGTCACACAATTGTCTTGATTCATTTGCACTATTTCACAGTCCCAACTGAATCAAGACAAATTCCAAATGGCTGCTGCAATAGCAGCAAGATGGGAGCTGTGAAAACAGGGATGATTGGCTTTGACGCCTCGTGGCCTGTGTGTCTCACACTGCTGTATCCGGTCGAAGAGCGATAGCACTGGCCCCAAGAATAGCTCCAAATTATTCATAGCAAGGTATGACAAGCTCTGGTGAAAAATATGACTGTGTCTGAGTCCATTGCTGCAGGCCAGGGGAAGAGATTAAATATAAATCTATTAGCTAGTAAGTAATACACTATCACATCAAAGGTCGGAAACCTCTCACTGGACAGCAACTCTGTGACACACGGAGTTAATCACTACAGAAGTGATTAACTTACTACAAAAGTGATAACTGTATGTCTGTTATCAACACATAAAAATACAATAAGATGGAGACATATTGTAGCAGTCCTTAAGGTTTACTAAGTGACTCCTAACAAGAACCTGAGGAACCAGTCACAATCAAGACATATTAGTATAATAGAGCTAAAATGGCATGAATGTTATGAGAAAGAAAAGAGAGCTTCTTTAGATATGTGATAAGAAAAAGCTAATGAATAGTAATGAATCCACGGAGACTCATCACCAATCCTACAGGCCTCCTCAGCTCTACAGAACTTTTTCACTTACAATATTTTAGCTCATTGTTTTGGTTTTCTGGGCCCTGTTCTTGGTACATGGATGACTAACCAGAATTGAGTGGAAATTTGTCTGTGTTGACGATTTGACATGAATATGGATTTTTTTGGTTCTTCAGAGCTGGTTTAAGAATACTATAGGTGCATATTTGTCATTTGAACACTATTAAATGATTAACTGCAGTACTCACTCTGCTTTAAACTGTCCATGTAGTTAAAGCTGCTCTTTAAGAAACTTTAGTTTGCACATCCAACAATCATGCACCAACATCACTCATAGTTTAATCATATTCATTGGTAATTTTTAACAGAGGAAACAGTGGCTTCATTGTGGAGCAAAATGCAGAATAAAATGTAAATGAGTGTCATGTAACTGCAGTCACATAATTGGTACTCAGTGTGAATGCCAATCATGGTCTCAACTAATCTTTTTGCATTTATTTAAAAAAAAAAAAAAAGAGTACATTACTCAAAATAACTTCATGCCTTCAAACCAATCTTTAAGTTGATTTCAAAGGACAAAATTAACTGCATGAAAATAAACAGGATTATTTTAGCCTGATAACAGCATGTTAGTCTGAATTAAACCACATTTGAAGAACAGGCCTGCAAGTGCAATCCTCAACAGCAGATAGCAGCAGACAGCTGGAAAGGCAACAAAAAACCCACTGTGGTTGGTGGAGACTCTAGTGTATTGGGCTCACATTCATGAGGAGGCTAGAAACGTAACTCCAACATCAACTCATAACATTAACATTTTTATTTTAAGATCAGAGTTATGACCAAAATATGTACTGTGCAGGGTGACACATTGAGTTTGATAAGTCCTCTAAACTAAATGACAATTTTTTTTTTAATTGCCATCCATCAAAACAATTTTGTTTTTCATTGCCTTCCAAAACCTTTACAAATCACTCTTACTAAAAGATTCATATTTGTGTCCACCATGTGTCTGTACTTGGTGGTCATTGGTTTACTCATAAATACATACCTTCACCACAAGTCAGTTGTGTCATTGAGTCCTAAAAGCTTTCTTAACTTACTGCTGTGTTTGAGTTTTTCACATTATGAAGAAAAAAAATTTTTTTAGACTCATTTATGCATAATAATGGCTTGACATAAAGTATGCAGTGAACATATGCATCAAGCTTTGGAGGGTGATCATCAGCAAAGGTATAGAATAGCATGGATGTTCTCAAAGTACCTCAAAGCTGTAGTTAAGTACAATATTTGAGTAAATATACCTAATTAAATTTCACCACTGTTGTGGTCATCACTCTGTGATGTTTGACTTACAATTAGGTCACCTGAAATTTCAAGAGACTATAAATATATAAATATAAACAAATATTAGAAAGACAGGATGAGAAGCAAGCATTTTTCAATCAATCTGTCTTCTCTTGTTCTGCCACCTTGTTGTTGTTGTTGACACTGATACAATCTGTCAAATATTGAACATTGTTTGTGAGCAAAGTGGCAGGATTTGGGAATGAGCTACGAATCATCAGGCATTATGATTATCAAGGAGTTCAATCATCACCATCATAACCAGGTTATTAAGGAGCTGCCATTAGCTTTGAGCAGTGTGCAAGTACTGGCAGTGGGAAACATTGGACTATAAGTATACAGTATATGCACATATACAGTACAGAACGTGCTCCACATCAGGCTCAGACTTGCACACACACACACACACACACACACACGTGTGCACGCACACACACACACGCGCGCACACACACGTCCAGTCTCACTCTCACTTTCCCGCCCACGTGCACAGCTCACTTTCAGCCCTCAGGCGTCGCATTTGAGAGTTTCATTTACTTGATTAAATCATATTTGCATATGGAAATTGTTTGAAAATGATATTAATTTGTTATATTCAAAGGAGAATTACTTTCTCATATTAAAGCTAAATCAGACAAAGGCTGCAGCAGTGACAGGTGATGATATTGAACTTTGCTCAGTTGAGGCCCGGCGCTGTATCCACACACATGCAAACACAAAGATTGTGTTTTTTCTACGATATATATCAGTTTACATCCCTCTGTCTCAGGTGTCTAAATCTGCTTCCAAATCCTCCTCCTCTTCCTCCATTTCAATAAAGACAAAGGTCATTTGCTGAGCAGCAAGAAGCAGGATTTTCCTCAACCTTGTGTGTTGTGTCCAGGTGTATGTGACTGATGTATCTCCATGAGATGCCACTGTGGGACAGATCTCCTCCTGAGCCAACTTAACTTATCAGAAACATGGACCAAAAAAATCAGGCTAATTAATTAAGAACAGCATTAGAAGTAATGGGATATTATAATATAAATTGCTACATTCTGGAACCAATTTAATCCAATTACTGGAACCCCTCATGAATATAATACCTCCAAAATCACTCTGTCAGAGTCCAAAGGGAGATATGTCTGACTATTAAGACTGAAAGAAAAGAAAAGGGAAAAAATCTGCTCCCTTTTAACAGTGAACACCAATGATGATTTAAATGGTTGAGGGGAACTGTTCATTTGAGTAATAAACCTAATGATGATTTTTTTTCCCTAATTGACATTTCGACCATTTACAACCTGAGTAGGTTTTTGTTTGAGATCCCATGTGTTTGATAAAGATGAATGACTGTAAAGGCTGCTTTTTCTCTTAATGGCCTCCACCCAATTACAAAAATGTCTTAAAGAGACAAAAGAGTACAATTCTACTAGTTAAAGTGGAGTGCTTTTTGGAGAAAACTGACATTTAGAATCACAGCAACTTTAAGAATAATTTCATGAGGGATAAATCCACATTACAGCACATAAAACAATACATGAGGAGATTTAGAATTGGGAGGCACCACTGGTACAGAACACTTTATTACTAGAAACAAGTTTTAGAAGAGTTTGAAAAAAAGAAAGTGATTTCTCAGCAGGTGTGGAGGAAGTATTCAAATATTATATTGTGGCACGTAGCGTACATATACAGTAATATACAGTAATTAGAGTCAGTTGGTTATTTTGTAAAGAAACCAGTACCCAAGTAGTCGTCAAAATAACTAATTGAGTTAGAATATACACTTTAAAAAATATTAGTCGAAAATAACTTAATAAGTAAAGGGAAAAATACTGACACGTTTATATTATGTATTCCTGACTGATACTATTTCAAGCAAAGACGGTCTTGCAAAGGTAAAAAAGTCTAAGTAAAAAACCTGTCTTTACTGCTGGGCTACTGACAGCGTTGTCAGCCGATGTTAGCTCACCATAAAACTAGTAGTTTCGTCCTTAGGCATGCTGTTTTTGGCAGGAAGGCAGAACTCTGCAAAAACCTGACACCAGAGGTGCGAGTATCAGAGAAGGCTAACAAAAACAAGTTGCACTGACTAATGATGTAATAGAAACAAGACAAGGATGTAGGTGAAAGACTGGGTGGAGCATAACCAATAGGGAGAGGTGAGAGGAGTGAAGTGCTTTTGACTTTCATGCTAGCACTAGCTTAATTTCCAGAACTTACATATAGAGAGGTTGCCCAATTACAATCAAGGATGCAGCATTGTGATAGACAGTTTGTTGTAATGTTGTAATATTTTATATACAGACATTTTCATTCTTTAGAAAGAAAGCAGCTTGCTGGAACCCATGACAATACTGTATAGAGATGAATTTTTATGCAATACACTGCAAAACACTTGCGTTGCATATCTGTTAACCAGACACCACCTTTCATACACAACCCTGTCAGCTAACATGACCAATTCCAGTGAGAAATGGCAGGCAGCAGTAGTGTTAAAGCAAGTTAATACACAAAGTCAGTTCCACAAGTAGAGAGAAATGACCTGACAGCATGAGTCAAACCTAAAAGTACAGACACACCCCCACATAATTAACAATAGCATAAAAAGGAGCTAATGGGCAGTTTTCCTTCTTGAGATAACTTACATTTTCAACTCATTACTTTTAGCAGTTTTAAACACAGAAACAATTTTTCATGGTCATCTCTTCGTGGGTCATACGCTGCCTCCTCCCTGTGTGCACATCTCACTGGAGATGTTGCTCGTAAACCTGTCTATTGTAGCTTTAAATATATGTAACATGTTATGTAAATGTTACTTCTTATTACCCACCCCTGGTTAGCACAGTCACCTCATAACAACAAGGTTATGGGTTTGATTTTATAACCATCATACTCTACACGGAGGCTTTTTTCTGTGGAGTAGGCATGGTCTTCCTGTGTTCCCCCACACTTTAGAGACATGCAGGTTAGGTTAATTATAGGCTATCATTTACACATAGGTTGTTTGTCTACATATGTGTGACAGCATGGCGACTTGTCCATGGTGTAGTCCAACTCTCATTTAATGTGACCCTGTAAAGGATAAGGTGAGGATATAGGTGATGAATAGATGAACGGATGGATCCATTCTATAACTGTCATATAAATGTAGTGGAACAAAAAGTACAATAATTCAGTGTAGTGAACCTGTAACCAGGGCCAACAGTAATGTCACAGTGTACTTGACACACCCTGGAGTACACATCTATCATTGCAGCCAGGTGAGACATAAAAGTAGTGAAAGAACTTTAGTTGTTGTTAGGTTACTCTTTAAGCATGACCTAGTTGAATGACCCTTGAAATTTAAATACTCAAGTTGTATTTAAGAGCAGTACTGTAGTTTAATTAAGTGCAGTAAATATTCTGTTACTTTGCAAAAGTGTTGCTTCTGCATGTCCCTGCAAGTAATGGTCAATTCTGATTGATACCATGACCAGCATCTGCAGTCTGTCTAGATGGATGGAAATGAATTTAGTGATATTTATGTTTAAGCAACTCTTAACTCCCTCAAAAGAGAAAGACAGAAAGAAAAATAATGAAAGAGAGACAGGGATGAAAGAGAGTGACATAAAAAAAACTTTATTTAGTAGTATTCATTTGAGTGCAGTGCATAATTATCAGCACTAGACCCGTGGACTGGGGTTGTAGGTAGAAAGCATGTTCAGACTGTATATGTGTCTTCTGTATTGAAGGGGTACTGCTGATTTTAATGTTAGTTTTAATGTAATGTTTTTAGGTCTTTTTTGTGCATGTGTGCTGCTGATGTGTGTGTATCCTGAAAACTAAACAAACAAACAAACAAACACACAAAAAAAGGGAATCCAGACAACAGTATTCAGTCTATTTAATCCAGTAATTTCTACAGGCAGGGAACACAGTGACTATAAAACCTTCCAAAGAAGAAGTGAAATTATTTCACAAGCAACTATGCTCTTTTAATCAGTGACAAATTCAGCTGCTGCTCAATGTATATTTAGAATTACATCAACTTTTTGGATCAAAGCAAGAGGGAGGATGTCATTAAACAGACACGTAAGGGTGTTAGTGTAAATATGGAGACATATTCCAGAGTCAACCTCTTCAGACAACACGCCAAAGAATGGAGCAGAATGAATCGAGGAGTTGTTGTTGTTTTGTTGTTGCTGTTAAGGAGAAAATCCCTCAGCTCACCAGTAAAGCTTATTATCCCATACTAGCAAGTACACAATAAAATTTGAATCAATTCAGTTTTACTGATTTTTCTCACAAGCAATTTAGCAGGTAGTTCTGGTAATCAATACTGAGCAATGTCTCATCCCAATCTTTTATTCACATCAAACAACAAACAACAGAGGGGAGTAATGCAATAACACAATGTAATTGTAATGGTAGATGCAATGGAGAAACACTACACCCCTACCATTGTTTGGTGGCATTATTTTACACTTAGACATGGTAAATGTCCATATATAATTGCATCTGAAATGCTCTTAAACAACTTTCTACCATAGTACATCATATTACATATTTGTCTGTTCAGTAGATTAAATCACCTCTGCCAAAAAGGGGACACACACTTTCTTTGTTCAACTTGATTTCGCCGAGAAAACTTACAGTGTGATTTTATGCTCGTTTGAAAACATTTCCTCCATTCTTAAGCTGTTATTAACATCAGTGAAGGAGATCAAGGCATTAGTTGTTTTCTTTACAAGTCTGATTAAAGTGACAATGGACAACCCCACCCCCACCTCCCAATTTTGACATTTCCAAGTGGTATTAATGTTGTTGCCACTGTCACACATTGAAGAAACATATTAAGTTTCACCACTACTTATTTTAGAAAGGTCACCACCAGGACATGTGTGTTATTTTGTATGGATTATCATTATTAAATGTGGAAATGAATCATCTGTTTGTTTTGCCTGATAGTGGTGGCGTTAGCAACATGGTCACCGGCCATCAGCCTGGCCATTGTCCAACGCAAGGAACAACCATGAAAACTCCTAATTTGAACTAGAATCCCTGATCTCAGTACTAGCACGGTTTTGTTTTTCAAGGTTACAGATCTCTCGTTGGTGAAATAATGCTAAGTGACTGTCAGTTTTGAATCCTCTCAAGTCCTGAAGCTTCCATAGTTTGACTAATATATGACTGCTGCACAAGTCCCATGAAGTCATAATTCCACATAAAGTCAGTCCCAGAGGCTAAACGATTGTCCCAGTCATACCATGGCTCTCTCCACTAACTGAATGCCTGTCTGAGGTTCACTTGTTTCCTCGGTTTCTTTCTTACTCATCTTCACCTTCTTTTACCACCTCTGCCAACCTCTGCCATTTCTGCCTTGGAAGCAGTTTCATCAATAGAAAATAAAAGACTGTCCTCTTTCTGACTTGTCACAGGCAGTACATTTCATCTGCTGTAAATTGAGCCTTCAAAATTCTGTTAAAACTAATCACAGGTGACAGACAGAAATGCATACAATGAAAGCTGGGCTTTAGTTAACCAATCTAAATTTTAATAATGTCAATATTCATAGCTATTACATTGTGCAATTAACACTACTTCATAATGATAATGGTAAACTAAACGCTGAACTAGAGAGTATCAGTGCGTTTTGATTTTTGTGTGTGTCTGCTGGGTACAGATAAAAGGCCAAGATGACTTCAGTCTAGCTATTACAAGCTGGCTAGGGAAACTGCCTGAGCTCCACCAAGTAAAATGGACACACATTTCAGCAATTCCAAGTCCATGGAAGGTTTAAAATGATAATTTGTCGTCATATTTCACATATTTTTGAAACCTGTCCACTTACACTCCAGGGTCACACCTGCCTCAATTCTGTGGACAACCCTCACTGAACTGCTGTGCCAGCACACCTGTGGTTCCTTGCTGCCACCATTGCTGCAGCACTGCTACTATTGCTGGCCATAAATAATCAGATGTTTGAATTAATTTCATCATAAACTCCCATTTATATTTGTTTAGACATAATTTGAATAGATGGAGAAATTGTCAAAAATATATTTTAATAGTGGTGGCAAAATTGCTGGCCCAAACACTGGGTCACAATTACCGAATCATATTATATATATATTTTTCCTTTAATACAATATGTATTAAATTGTTCATGTCTCTTCATCCTCATAGCTTTCTCTTGAAGCTGCGCTAAGCCCAACACAGTCTGCTAATGTTAGAGGTTTTATCCAATCAGATGTCAGCCCTGTAAGCTGCCGGTTACAAATCTGCCGCCAGAACTCAACATGCAGGCCTTGCACTGAAAAATAAATGGCAACGAAACTGTTGCCCGTGGATCCTTTAACCAATACCGAGTTTGAAGACCAGGCCATCCCGCAGGCCTGCCATGACGCCGCAGTTTCATGTCGAGTTAGCAAACCACATCTATAGCTACTAGCGTAAGCTAAAACATGTTAGTATAGGTTTAATAGCTGTTTTTTCGACGGCTGCAATGGTTGAACAACTAGAAGAGTTCAGTGACTCTGTTGTAGAGGTTATCTGTGCGCTCTCAGTTTCAAATAATAGTCCTTTCATCACCATGGAGGCTAATGCTGGGTCTTTCACATAAGTTTTAACTGAGGACGTCCGCCTCGACAGAAGCAGTTTTGTATTTGTTCAAATAATCAGTAGTTTCGAAAGGGAGAGTAAAATATATTTTACCCATATTTTATTGTTTATATTTTGTCATTTTATTAGTTAATACTGATGCTTCTGCTAAAATGATGTGGAGCAGCTGTAATAGCCGCAGTGTTTGAGACCTATTGAATTGTATGTTAATTGCTTTTATAGCTTTGCTTTAGCAATGGCATTTATTCTGGCTACATGACATACC
The DNA here is from genome assembly GCA_033238685.1 of Lates japonicus. Lineage (NCBI taxonomy): Eukaryota > Metazoa > Chordata > Actinopteri > Centropomidae > Lates > Lates japonicus. Next base: position 26,231 of record BRZM01003324.1, read on the forward strand.
TGTTCAGCGCTGCAAAAGTTCTGTTATATTATGCTTGTATATTGTTGATAGTTTCTATAGTCAGTGGACATCATAATGACGGTATTAAGAGATGGGTTAATTCGTAGGGACCCCAGTGAAGGCCTGGGTGTGAAATTCTTCTTTTCATGTCTGTAAGTATAGATCATAGAACCATGTTACTAACTACGATGTCAAAATGACTAGGCACAGAGATCTTTCTGTTTTTGCTGAGAACCTGCATGTATCCAAAAATATAATAATTTTTGTCTGCTAGCAGTGTGGGTTATTTTACAGAGCTTAACTCTGATTTAGTCCTTACCTTGCCTATATTGGCTTCTGCTGCTTTGATTTATACCATTCACACACAAACAATCCATAATTCGTCCTAAGGTAACAGACTGACTGTGTACCACAAGAGCCAGTAGTCACTCAACTCTGCTGATAAGAGTGCATAAATGTCTTGTTGTGCAAATGCAGTTTTCAGAAATAAATACTTTATGTTTGCTCAGAGTAAAACTCCCCAACACTCATAGTAAAAATAAGTTTATGTGTTCTTATATTTGGGCTTAAAGCAGTTTAAAAATTCTAAACAAAATAACACTGTGGAAAAGGCAAGCACCCTTTACATGATGAAAAGTAACCAACAACTAAATTACAAAAGTTTTGACAGTTGGTCACTGGAAAAGAGTACTCCACCAATTTAAATACACTGGGAGATTCAGGTGTTACTCTAGTAGGGGCTTTGTGAGATCTGGATACGAACACCAGATTTTTAAATTTTCAGACTTCAGGCCCAACTGATGCTGACTCAAGTGAGATCACTGAGGACACATACAAGTAGTAAATACGTAAATTTACTGGGGTTCCAGATTTACTGATCCCACGTTTAAAATAACCATACTAATCTATTATCCTTTGAAGGTAGGTTACCTATCACCTCTGCTGATATTTAAAGTCTTTCTTTTGCATGTGTTTGATGAATAAATTCCTTTTATTTCCATATTGGACAAGTTTGCCATACTTACACTGGCCCCTCTGGCTCTGATGTTCTACATAGCAGTTTAACTCTCAGAGAAATCCTTCTTCTGTGTTTTATAATTGTGAGCCTACTTTTTAGTGCAGAGTTTTTGGCAGATGGCAGAGAGAATTCTATTTGAAGCTACTGATTCTTGGCCTCAATCTCAGCTATACAGTATTAATCACATCACTGCAAACCTGTTACTGTGGGTATGTATCTGGAAGGTGAGCATATCTGTTTGTGTATGTCCAATGATTACCTCGCGTTCACATAAGCTGACACTATATGTAGCTTCACTGACAATAGCATTCATATGACTGTGTGTGTACATGCGTGGCTGTGTGTTTAATGATGTTTTATATGTGTGTGTGTGTGGGAGTGGATTTGGCCCTCTCCTTGTGATTGTGACCTTATTAAAGGTATGTTTGTTCTAGATGGCACAGGGCACAGATACAAAAGCTAAATGGAAAGCATTGATGATCTGCACATTATACATAATGTATCAAATATAGTGGATTTGTGTGACAATCCCAATCCATACAAATGTTTTGCCGCTTTATGGTATGAGAATGTAATATAAATATCATTACCATAAGCATGACATAAAATTACCATGAGCTAGTAATAAATGCTTCTGAATGGAAGATTTAGCGTTAATCTGTCAATTCTTTCATGTGAGGGAACATTATAAAATAATTTATGAGACATCTAAGTCAATGCTGACTTTTGAAGCATGGAATGAGTTGGTGAAGAAGGGGTAATTTGTTGTCTCAGACTGACATATTCCAACTTTTCCTTTATTCTGTAAATCATGTTGATAAATTAATATGATATTAGTATATAACAGAGGAGTTATTCTGCAAGTTATTAAAAGTTAAAGCTGAACTGAAAGCTTACTTTTTTTCTCTTGTACTCATTTCTAAAACTATATAAAGCTTTAGTTCCCTACACAGTGTTTTGCCTGTCTAAACAGTTTCAGAATCATTCTTGACACAGGTTGCATGACTCAGACGGGGTTAAACTGCCAACTGGATTTAAATGTTAGCCTTCACAAGTATGAAATATCTTAATAAAGCAGCCTACTTTTGATGTTTGCAAAACTGTCAATCAACTAAATTTTAGAACCAAACACTCTTAAATCTTCCTTTTCCTGAAAGACACAAGAGGCACTCTGTTTTCACTTTTACATATTCCATATACAGTAGTGTTATAGATTTTTGATGAATACTGATGCAGAATACTGCTCCTTTATGATAATCTGGCTCCAGTCAGCTCAATGGTAAGTCTTTCAGGACAGGTGAGCAAGGAAGGCCACAGGTGGATTTTCAGTCCATTGTTTTAAAGGTTAGTTGTTTCTGGTACCGTTTATTTTCATGTACACAGTCCAAACTTTGTAGGATGTGGGAACAACCATGAGGTACAACAAAATCTCTGTGTGTTCAGAGAGTGATGCAGGTGAGCTGGGCCTCAGGGATTCTCCCAGGGTGGAGCCACAGGAAGCAGTAGGCCAGGTGAGGGTAGGCAGGGTTAGTTGAGGATTTTCCAAGTGTCATTACACAAATTTGCAAGAAACCCAGACTGGTGTGTTCCAAAACAAGAAAGCCCCACTAGCATCACAAACCAGCATTTTAAGAAAATATAATTTTATTAATTGCTTTCCCAAATTTTTAATTATAGTCATATTTTTGTGGTTTTATACAGTACACATCAAATGGTATGAAATGTGTTTACATATGTTGAATCGTTGTAAAACACAGGCAGTTGTAGAAGACACACCCACTAGTGGGTAAATGGTTAGTATTGCTGGGAATTCACACCAAATGAGAGTTGTCAGCAGTCACAGCATCTGTTCACAAGTTCAGAACCAGCTGTCCTGTCAGCAGCACAGCCCATCCCCAGAGTGAGTAATTTCAGAAAGGCATTGGACAAAATTAACTCCTCAGATGTACCTATGGAAACATATATAGAGGAATACTGTATTATCTTTACATATGGATTAATTTATTTTATCACCTCTGCCCAACATAGCCTCTATATTGCAAATTATTAAAATTAAATAATACAACTGAAGATCTTGATCAATCATAAGAGGAATCAATGTTCGATACAAAATGGAAGCGGATCTGTTTTGCTTTCTGAGATGAATGAGTGAGGAATTAAAAACTTCTAAAGACAATGCATCCATTTTAGGTTGATGTACATTTATAGAGACTGAAAATTTTCTCATGACTTCACAACCCTACACTAACTGAAATGGAATTAAACGATCAACTCTTCCTTAGACAGCAAAACAATGACTTTGAGAAATTTTCATCAACTCCATAAATTATGCTCACCCTAATATTTTTAAACCCTCTCTCTCTGTGGTTATCCAGGGCTTCCTGCCATACACCCTCACATGCTGGACGCCCAGAAATGATGGCATGTAACTGAGCCACTGTAATTTGCAGGATTGACCCAGAGGGCTGGCTATTAGCAATTGTCCGCTGTAATGATATAGATCCTTTTAGCATTACAGAGCCAGCCCGCAACCACTTAACTTGTTATTTATAGATCATGTGTCAGGCTTGTAATAAACATAAAGCATAAACCGTGCCACGTGCTGCTGGCTGAAATCTGACATGAGCAATTTTATGAATTGAAATAATTCATAGGGACTGGTTCCAGTGGTGCTGGGCACTTCAGAAAAGGTTAGCAATGTGTGTGTGTGTGTGTGTGTGTGTGTGTGTGTGTGTGTATGCATGTGTAGAGGTGTAGTAGAGAGCTGCCTTGCTCATTTGCAAGGTGTGTAAACGTATAAAGCAGCACAACCACAATGCTGTCAAAACGAAGGAACGAAGTGATCAGTGAATAAATGCCTTTTTTCAACCAAAAGTATGACCTCCATACACTTCTATACTCTGTATGAGAAATGATTGCTGTTGCAGCCATGTTTGATCCTGAAACCCTCTTTTCAGATCACCCTGGCTCTTTTTGGTTCAAAGACCTTTTAATGTAATAAAGCTTAGATAGGTGGTATGTGTCCTACAAAATATATTAAAATAACAGCTGAAAATAACATTCACTGCTCACCTTCAAAACATAAAATATTCAAAACATCATTACATCTCTTTTTAATTACTATTTTAACAGGTCAAATAACTTTAAATATAAATTATGCTTTTTATTTGGAACTTGCTGAAGATATTTTGTTTAGTTAAATGTAATCCTGCACTCTATGAAAAGTAGTAAGTGTTTCAGTGCGTTAACATAGTTGCATTTCACTGTAAAGGATGTTCAGTCACCAAGAGAGCAGAAATAGAAGAGGTTTCACACTGCCACCAACCTAGAAGAGGTGTGATTTAAAAATGAAATGAATGTTTAAAATACAGTGCATAACACTGCTTTTACCAGTGTGTTCACTGTCACTTCCAGCTGCTGTGCTAACATGAGGAATTTGAGCCTTTGAGCTTGCTATGGTCTTCCTCTCAAGGTAACTGGGCCTGAAAATAGATATTATGGGCACATGGTGGCAGGAAGAGAGAAGGCGACTGAGGGAGAGAGACTGAGGCCATAAATTAAATGTGCTCTCTTCACACAATAAATCATATTTACATTTCAAACTGCTCCAGGGCAGAGTGCAAATAAAAATAGATCAGGACACCATCACATAATGAACATGTCAGAGAGAGATTTCAAAAATCATGCGGCATGTAGAGTTTAAATTAACTAGAATGATTTGTAGAAGAACATATAATGGAAACAACAGCTCATTAATTGTGTTTATATCATTTTGTAATGTTACAGTTTAATTGTTATTTACACAATCCAATAACAGCTTCTATGATAACATTATTACTGTAGTTTCTGAAGAAAACTGTATTGAAACCTACATAATACAATTTGCAACTACAATAATAATTTCAAAATGACAATCTGACTGAGTTGACACACTCATCACTAATTTGAGCAAGATCTGCAACATTTTTAAATAATTTCTTCAGTATCAATAATTTCTAAAATGCCAAACATTACCTGTAATACAATACCAGCATAGTTATGCTGTTTAGGCTACATGGGTCATTAATCAAACAAAACAAAACAAACTATACAAAAATATTTTGTCTCAATTTCTGTGTAGTATGAGCTTGTGCTAATGCCATACAGAGGAAGAACAAAGCTTTCTAATAATTTAGAAATTGAAACAAAATACACAAAATGTCTCAACTTCTCCATAAGACAAGTGGAATGGCGGGCATGTGTGCCTTCCAATGTTCAGATCAGTATTTTCCAGTGTGCAATCAGAACCTGAAGTTGTTTGAGCTGTCCACACTGTCTTGTATTTACCTAGTGTGTGTATATGAGGCTGCTTGTGCACACATGCCTACAATCATGTGTTGTGTGTGTATGTGTGTGTAAACTGTAACTGCTGCCTTTCCCCACACATCTTATTATTGTTTCTTGAGCCTCTCAGGGAGAACTCTCTTGATTCGCTCCAGTCCCTGGAGGCTAGAGCCCCATACAGAGCAGTAGATGTTCCACTGAAAAGGCCATGAATGTTTAATCATTTGTGTTATTGATGCTGTCTTTTGTTTGTTAGCAAGTTTGAGCGACTGTTAGGTCTTATGTCTCTATTTTGCATGTCATGCATCTGTCTGTGCATGAGTGTAAGTCTTTGGCAAAGAGAGAGATCTAAATTCACAAACATCAATCTTTTTCTCTCTCTCTCTTTTAAACCTCAACGCCCACCAATGCATGAATAATGAAGTCTATTGAAAATGTTATTCAGATCATTAATGAGTTTGTTGTGTCAAATATCACATCAATGCACTCTCATAAAACAAGACAATCTTTTTTAAACAGAAAGTTAAACCCTACTTTCCTTAATCATGGATGAACAAACTGGGCTCTGTCTCTAAAAACTGTGATTTGTTGGACTTAAAGCTGTTTTAGTATTTCCATTGACAGCCACTTGATCATAATTAGACAGTATGCCGTGGGCTTTGATTGGCACAGTAATTGATTGTCATTGGGGCTGAAAAGCTATTATCTTGGATCATGCCCCATGAAATTTGTTGAAAAACTTCTGTGGCTGGTTGGGCTATTTGGCCATCTTGGGGCTCCACAAATGAGCTTTTTTCAGTGAAGGTTGAGAAAGCGAGAAGAAGTGAGGAGGAGAAAAAAAAAGAAAAGGTACTCAGTGAAATCGCTGGGGACCCTTTCCTTAGATCTTTTGGAATCGCAGCAACGACAATCTGGGCCCTCCTATTGATTAATGATATAGTATAGCAGGTAGCTGGCTGAAAAGTGGCGTGGCTGGGTTATTGCCCATCGCCTCCCCACTTGCCAGCAATGGGCTGGGTGGGGTGAGGGGTTGGGTGGGGGGGTTGGGGTGCAGAAAGTGAAGGAATGGAATAATGAGAAAGAGAGTTGACTTGCAAGGAGTGCGAGGGAGGGGAGAAGGGATAGTGCGGGAAACTGCAGGGTGGCTTTTCATTTGCAATTGTTTATGTAAAGTATGCCCATTTTAGGGAAATAAGTAGCACTCATGGGAGGTAAAGAAAATTAGAATAGAAATGTGAGATGTGAATAGGTAACACTCCTCAAAGTGGTTAGACAATTAAATAAATTTAGACACTTGAAAGCAGCAAAACACCAGCAAAGATATCTTTGACTTCCAGTTTTTGTCTTTCTTTTGCACTCATAGGGTAATGGACATCAGATAGTATCATATTCAGATGTAAAGAATCTCTAAAATGTGCAATATGTAGCAACTGTGCAAGGAATGTGATTCTCAAAGTTCTAAAAAGCTCTTGTAGTAAGGCACCACTTTCCAATTTTGGAAATTAATTGTTTAAATATTCATGTTCAATATGAATACCAGTATCAAAATCTAATGATATCTAAGAGAATTACTTTAACCTGCTGAGTATCACTATCTCTGGTGTCTGGTATCTGCCACAGATATGCAAATTGTGCAGCTCTGAAATTTGAACAACACAAACAATGTTGGTTAGGGTTAGTGCTCTGTGGCCAGCGAATTTTATATGGTGGCCTAAGCTAATGTGGTAAGAGCAAGCATCCATTAGTTATAATTTAGCATGGGTTAAAATTATACTAAACAAACAGTGAGGCCTCAACACAATTAGTGTAGTAATGGAATCTTACCATCTAAGACTATGTTTTTGAATCAGTTAACAACTGACAGTGTCTAATATTAGCTAGCTTACAATGTTGGGTGGTCAACAGTGACATTAGCCTTGCGTGCCGCAGCTGTCTCTAATTCCATAATAACTTGTTTAGAACTCATAACTGTGAGTTTAGGACTAAAACTGATATTGTCTAAACTTGGGACTTGGATTGACTTTTAAAGCAATACAAATGTCTTATCTCTGTTTTAACAGTATAAAAAGAACACACACACAAAACCAACAATAACATACAAAGAAAAAATACTTAAATATACCTTCACAAGCCAGGGCTTGTGTGTGTTTGCATGTGTGCATGTGTATCCATGTGCACTCTGTCTCCACATGCCTCAGGCAAATAGTCACAAATTGACATTCCCATCCTCAAGGCCAATTCCACTGCTGTAAACCTCCAGGGGCTAAGAGGTGACAACACGGTAACACTATGCACTATTGTTCCCACACAGAAAAATGATGACATATTATTATACTTCTGAATAACACATTGTGTCATGCATTAGGGAGCACTCCTGTTACGTTGCTTCTACATAAAACTTAAGGGAAGTGTGAGTGTGTGTGTGTGTGTGTGTGTGTGTGTGTGTGTGTGTGTGTGTGTTGCAAATGTATTACCTCTGGCTTATGATATAGGCCCAGGCTTTCTGCAGACAATAACAGCACATTTTGCATATGTGGATGCATGGTTTATTCAAGATAATGAATGTAGCTTTACATCATATCTGAAAGGTGTAATATAGTAGGAAATGTTTTGTTCTGCTGATAGCAGCTCTCTGTGTGTGTCCTCTTTCGTTGTGTGAGTGGGTAAAAGTTTCCATGCAGGCACTGTTGATCATGGCCTATTGAGTGTCATCTGATTTGCATTCAGTGGACGGATCATTATTCATAACATTTGATGTCCACAAAAAACACATTAGACCTCTCTGTTTAGATGTCGAGTGGCGTTTGTCATGACCACCCAGAAATAGTCTGTGCACCCAAATAGTCAGAATGTAAATTGATATATAAGAAAATGCCCCATTAACTTTTTCATTAATGGTCATAATGCATTCTGAGTGTCATCCGTTGGGGCGGTGTGCTTCCCTGAGTGTGGCCATGCATACATGCCACACACATAAACATGATAGAGTCGCGCAAACATGTTCAAACACATGCATGCCAATACAAAAATGGACAGGAAATACTCAAACACATCGATAGAGAATAATCCACACACACAAACATTAATCCATACGCACATTCCTGATAACGAAATTCATATATATATGCATTGAGTAGTATTTCAACTTAAAAACGTATATATCTTTTAATACTGTTTTCCTTTAATTTGATCGTTTTGAACCTTCACCATTTCATACTATAAGATGTATTTACAGCTGGGGTTTGTATCAGCTTTATTTTCCATCACTTCCACCACATGCATACATACTCTACTGTACTGTGCATAGTGGCAGGTTTCCTGGCACTAAGGCTGGTATAGTCATCGTTGTGCAGATGGTATATAAATATACAAATGGAAATTCTATCTTCATCTTCATCATGTTCCTCATTTTTTGAATATGTATTTGCAATGTCAATGTCATAAAGACACTGAGGTCACATCCTGTGTATTGTTCACATCTGACATATTATCACCATACTAAGCTGATATGTCTAACATTAGTAAGCTGATGCCTATTTACTCATCTACTAGACACAAAGCAATATTAGCATTCATTTGGAATCAACATTCACTCTTTTCAGCTCTGTTTTGCTCTCTACCATCTTCTTAAAAAAATACCTTGCACTGCTAAATGTTCCACTGAGTTTGCCAGCTTAGTTGATAATTTTGTCTGTCTGCTTCTTGGTGCAGGACAAGTAGTGCCCAGTAGATTTATCAGAGCTTTTTTCACTGAAAACAGCAGTGTGGTGATATTTCTCTGAGAGTTTGTCACTATAAGCAACATATTTCATTTCACACACACCATTTGAGTCATTGTTAAGAAATATTGATTAGTGTAGCTTTAAATGTGACTCTTTCAATAGTGAAGAAAAGTCTGAGACAGCAATCAGTTTAGAAGTTAGTGACAGAAAATTTACAGAATATATAACTGAGCAGTTAATTAGAAAATAACCCCACAAAAATATGAAAATGTGGCCAAAATTACCCCTTTTCAACTTTAAATACCTCCCACCTGTGTTTCCCTTTTTACATTTGTCTCTCCACACACATGCTTACAGTGTGTACACGCAAACACACCAATACCCCCACCAGCAGTCACTGCAAGAATTAATGTGTCTATTGTTCGGCCAGCACGCCAAGCACTTATCCCTGAGTGTTTGCAGGCTGCTGAAGGGAAAGAATTAAAGGTGAGTGTGTGTGTAGAGCATTCACACACATATACACACATACAAAGGTCGCTAGGCTGCAAAACCATGGCAACATTTAGATGATCAAGCATGAGTGGCATCTGTGAGAGTTCACATTACTCTACGGGTTTGTGAACATATTAAAATATGGAGACTGTAGGTTACTTAACACAATAATTAAGTTGGCCATGGAGCAGAGACAAACAATAGTGGAGATAATACAGAAGGACCCACTGCACACTCAGAGCCACTGATGCTTTACATGTTAGACAAAGTTATTCTCCAGTCAGTTATTGCATGCAACACAGAACCATGGGAAAAATTAAACAATCCAGTATTGTTGTTTGAAAAAACTTTTTTTTTTTTTTTTTAGAAAAGTTTCTTAACATTAAGAGAAGTTTTATTTTGAGAGAAAAGTAAACAAAATATTTCAACTTTATTTCTGAATACTCCAGTTTTGCAACACAGTGGCCCTGTGTATAATGTATATTATAAATCTTGTAGCTGTTTGCAACTACTACATTTCAAGATGATATTTCACTCTTTTTTATATGCTGAGTTTAAGAAGCTCTGTATATCAATACATTATCAAAACAGTATAATCTGAGAATTTGTCTAATCATTTTGCATCTTCATTATCTTGTTTTTATCTTGTGATTGCTTTATCAGGAAATTAGTGAGACAAATATTCATCATTAAGTCGTTATCAAACAAAGCATCAATTTTCTCAACATATTTTATAATGATTTTTTAGGGTGATTTTAAATCTTGACAGGAACAGCTGGATTCAGTTATGATCATTGTTCCCTTTATCTTGACATCTACTTTGAATAGAAAAATAAAAAATGAGAGGGCTTCCACATTTCCATCTCTGCGCTTGTTTATCCAATCCCCTTTACTCTTCCTATTAAATTTAATGTTGAGGAGCGAAGACACAAACAGAACAAAAAAAGTGCAACAAATAATGTGGACATTTCATGCGTAAGCTGCGAATTGAGCGATGTATTAATGGGGGGAAATTATTGTGCATTCAATTACGGCACAATGCCTTCCAGAGATGTTTGTGTTATTTGGCCGCTGCCTGCCATGGCGGGGGGCCCCCCCTGACTGATGAGCGCCCTAATCTGCTAATCTCACCAATGGGTGTGGAGGGGGGTTGGAGGGGGTATTTATCTGATGAGCCAAGCACCTCGACTCGCAGCCTGCTAACGGTGGCCAATAAAATTAAAGAGCTGGTGCGTGCCCGGGTGGTGGAGGAAGACGAAAGAGGAAATCAGAGATAGATAAACAAATAGAATCATAAAAAGGCAGGGCGCTGGTGAAGTGGTAATTCAGTGGGAGTTCATTAGGGGAGAGATGGAGGAATGAGGAGTGGAGGGCTAAACTGTGGATGACATTACCTCTAATGTGGCTCCCCTGCAGAGTTTGTGATAGGGTGGCCGTTCCAGGCGAAAATAGGGTTTTTAGCATGACGCCACGCTCACAAAGACAAACTCCGACTAAATAGGATTTTTTTTTCTTAAGCATTGTACTATTTTAGTGTGGAAAACATCTCTAAATGGGGTTCTCAAATGTGTTCAGGCATACGGCCAAGTTGAGACAACATGGACAAATTAGTTTTGTGGTGTGGCAAATTTGCATGGCGCTTCAGGGTTTTGAGCAGTAAGCCTAAAGCAACTTTTTTTGCTAAAAAAGACCAGACCACCCATCAGTTACATTCCATCAAATGTACCATCTGATATGAAAGATATGAAACATCATTTAATCTCTTAAAGGGTTGGTTCACCCAATTTACAAAATAATATTTTTTTCTTTCTATGTCTGCTTGTACCTATCCATGCAGACAGATTTGAAATATCTGTCTTGAAAGTTCTGCCTCTGCCCTGATAAAATTGGTTGAGAATGAAATTTTGTCTGTGGTGCTCACAGCACTGGAAAAGTATTTCTATGGAGCTCCACTGACCGCATCCTTCTCCACCCAATGTTCTGTCCTGTGCCAGTCATCTGATCTCCACACACACCTGCTCCTAATTCCCTCATTAGTCTGCCTTAAATAATTCAGGCATATTTTAAAGTTGATCTAATCAGTATTTTCATTTTAACAGTGGATCTATGTGTGATGTGATGTGTGCTTGTGGTGATCAACCCACAAAGAAATATCACTGTACTCTGCCATTTGCTGTGCAGCTTTTAAGTGTCTCTCAATCCATTGTTTTGCTTTCATACTTTTGGTGTTTTTGCTGAATCTTCATAACTGATGTTTCCAGACACGGCATGTAGCTCCTTGCTTGTAGGTCCTCTGATAAACCCACTGTACACTGCTGTACCTGTTTCGCACTAAACTTTAGACAGGTATGTAAGGAGGAGGTGAGAACCAAAAACAGAGCTAAACAAGAGTGAATAATGGACTTCAGTTCATCAGTTGGACAAAATCATAATTTAAAATGAATGTTACTGTTACTCTGTGTGTAAGTAGGCAACTGTTTGTTAATATATCAGCTATACAGTATAAAATAAAATGTATTCAAAATGCTGTAGCATAAATCTTTGGAATTCAATTCAACAGAATTACAGGATACATCTCATATTCTTTGGAAACTTCAGTGAAGTGTAAATTCCCTTTACTATGATTTTATTCATTCTAGGCTGTTCCAGCATTATGTGCGTAGGTACTTGTTGTAGTTGTACTTGTAACATGTACATGTACTTGTAGTTGGACAAAAAAATAAATAAAATTAAGTAGCAACAATGACTCAGCAGTCAGCAGCTATCAGCATACTCACACACAGTGCAGAGGGTGGTATTGATACAGACACATAGGTAAACAAAGATATCAAGCTAAAATTATTTTGAGTGAAGTGGGTTTATATGACTGTACATGATAGTGAGAGCATATGATAGTATAAGCACAGTATACACAGCCTGCTAGGACTTGTGTATGAAAGGACATTCTGTTGATGTTATAGCAAATAAATCCACGTATTTATTAAATCTAAATATATTTCTGCTAAAAAGGATCGGAAAGGAATATATATATATATATATATATATATATATATATAATTAAATGATATTTTCCTGACTTTTCTCACATTTTTTTAATTTTCACACCTGTAAAAATTACACGAGGGCTGCTTATAAAGCATGTCTTGCTTCATTTTTTCTTTAAGGGGTCACAAGCTGAAAACAAAAACTGCAATGAAAAATTATCCATAAAGTAAAAAGCATGCTGTGTCAGTCTGTTAAAAGGCAACACCTCCCAGTTTAGTGAAGGATCTTTGTATCCTCTTTCACAGTTTTTAAATAGTCACCATGGGGATTACAAGTGAAAGAAGTGTTCCTATCAATGATATCTTTCGCTGTTGTCCGCCGTCTACCTCTGGATGTCTTTGGGAGACGTCACTTCGACTGTAAACAAATTTGTGTTGCTCTTAGCGATCTGGCAGATTTGCTGTCTGGTAGAGCATATTTAGCAGATGAAACGTGTTGTTGCGACAAGCATGATAGAACACATACGTCGCTGAGGGCTATCCTCCCTGTTCCCCTGTTGTGGCTACATAAGCAACTGATTATGATTCACTTTTCAGAGAGAGAGTGCGGTGACGAATGTGGCGGCTGTTGTTTTTTGTGTGAGCTGCTTGATATCTCATGGTGCTTTAATGTTGCCTGGAGCTCTAAATGTGTGTGTGTCTGTGTGTGTGTGTGTGTGTGTGAGAGAGAGAGAGAGAGAGAGAGAGAGAGAGAGAGAGAGTGTAAAAAGAGTTCCTTATTCCTTTCTTTCTCTCCATTATGGCATTCTTATTTTTAAACCTGGCATTTCCACTCTTCTTTTCCTTTCTCCTTTTCCTCTCTTTTCCTCTCCTCTCCTCTACCTGACTGTTATCCAGCACTTTAGAGTAGATGTAATTGCTCAGACAAAACAGGCGTACAGAGCACTGTAGTAAATGCTGCTCCATGTCGGTGGCTGACTTAATGAACAGCAGGGCTCGCAGCCCTCTGGCACCACTTAAACTTTAAAACGTCTATTATTGCGGTATGAGGGGGAAAAAAAACGGAGTGACCACCGCTGACCCCGCTCTTATCCGTCGCTTTTTATATCTCTAGTCATGGGGGTGGAGGAGTTGATGTTGTTGAACGTACAGGTGCTGCATGTAGAGTTTTTAAACTTCAGTGTATCATTGTCAAATTAGTTTGTGATAACTTGGTTTGAAGTGCAGCAAATGAGACCATCACATCTTTTTTCCCCCCTCTATTTCTCAGTCAGGCTCAGTCTGGTTTAAAGTTAGCCTCCTGTCCTTTCTTCTACTATCTTAGTTTTACTTTTTGCTTAGTTTTACTTAGTTCTCACTTTTTGTAATGTTGCAGCTTTATGCTAAAATCATTTAAATAATTTATTCCCTCATCAGTCTACTCTGAATATCCCAAAGTGAAAACAGAATTTTAAAAATATTTGCAAATGTTTTAAAAAAGAAAAAAAAAACCTGAATGCCACATTGACATAAATATTCAAGATTTGTAAAGGCACACACCTGTCTGTATATGGTCTCCCAGCTGACAATGTGTATGCTTTGGTAAGAAAGCTGACCAAGAAACTGACAGTGACCAGACCTAGAAGTAGAGTGCTAAAGGGTAGTAAAGGGTCTGAATACTTATGATAACATGATATTTAATTTTTTCCCCCTTAAATAAATTTGCACAAGTTCTAAAATTCTGTTTTCACTTTGTCTTTATGGGGTACTGAGCGTAGAATGATAAAGGGAAAATTAATTTTATAGTTTTAACATACAAGTCCAGAAACCTACTAATACTCCTATTAAGTTTCAGTGAATTTACAATGAATCAAATTGTAAAAGTTTAGCTGGAAGAACAAGCGTTTAAAGACCTGGAAAATGAATTTTTTTTTAGTCAGTCTCTTACTATGATAAGGCCAACTTGTTGTGTATAATTTTCTGTCAAGATAGGGGCTGCTTTGTTATTTGAAATATGGTTCCTGTGTGTCTTTTTCTTGTTAAGTACATATATGATTTGAATCCAAAATTTCAGGGTTTAGAAATCTGTTCTACTGGGCAGATTTTTACTTTAAATGATCTACAATAGTAAAGAGTAGAAATAATGTGAAGCATTGTTGTTAACACAAAACCTCTTATGTGAGGTTGGAGTGGATGTTCATCTAAATGAAGACAATCACCCTTACCTTAACCAAGGTAATTTATCAGATCACAATAATCAATGTCAGAACACCAAATGTATTCCTAAATCCTGGATTGTATATAGCACCAACTCTTTTGTTTTCTTGCTTTACTTATTTTAACAATTGAATTACAACACTAAAGTGCTCATGGTTAAGAAAAGTTTCAGTTATGGCTTATAAATTCTGGTAATGGTTGGGTCAAAACCTTCGTAATTGTTAAAGGATTGTGGTTAAAGTTATTAAAACTGAGCAGTTGCAGGTGTGTGACAGGATGCAAACTCTCCTGCATCAAGTCAAATGTCTTTACAAGCACCACCACTCCCTGATTTTATAACATATAGCACACTACTTTCTGCAATGGTACGAAAGTACTTATTGGATACAAATTGTAAGGTGGGAATCGCTGCCTCATATGAACATTAAGTAATTCGTTGTGATACTTGGCCTGACAATAAGGCACCGGACACAATCTGGTTGTCATTAGACAGAGAACTTGGTTATTCATAGCAAAGTCTGGAAACAGCTGGGGCATATAGGGTTGGTTTCTCATCTCCTCCCAAAGTCTGATGGCACCATGTAATTGTCGCCCATCATCAGATGTCAATCAGGTCCCACTTGACTTGACTGAATTAAGATGGGATTCTGACTTCTTGAACTATGCATGAGGATGTGTTGATCCTCATACTTTCCCCAGCTTCAAGAAAATGGACATTGTAGTTTTGGCTCATATTTGAAGCTAATAGATGCTGCACCTGTCCTTGTAGTGAGCTTAAAGTCTTCTAAAAGTTTACCTTCTCCTTAAGTAAAAACACATTAAACATCCAGTAGTGATCTTAAAAGGTACATATTACCTTCTAAAAGAAAAATAAGTGCTGGACCACCATTGTAAACTCTTGCCATGCTTTGAATGGTTGTACTGGGTGTAAATACAACCTATACAGATAAAGTCAGTGTTAGCTTATTCACTAACCTCTCTCTGCCTGCACTCTATCTTTCCTTCTGGGAATACAAATTTAAAGAGCCATTATACTCCTCCTCCACCATGCAGTCACTGCCCTCACTGCAGTGTCAAGTGTTTTATTTCTGTGGGAGAGATAGTGTGTGTGTGTGTGTGTGTGTGTGTGTGTGTGTGTGAGGAGAGAGAGAGAGGAGCAAACATGTACTAATGTTCTACCCACTGTATGTGTCATCTGTGGTGAAATATACTGTACAAGAGGTTAGCTGTGAGTGTGAGTGGGCCTTGCTCTGCTCTGGACTCACTTATCTCTCTTGTATTAATGGATCTACAGATGTTTGCTTAAGGTATGGGTGATGTGTTGGTCTCAGAGCTGCACATTTCAATGATGGTTGACTGTTAGGTAGTGGACGCCTCTGAACAGCTGCCACTTCAGTTCTCTCTGTTCAAACTGCAAACTTTGAGTGAAGCTTTTATCCAGGACATACGACTGGATTGAAAGTGGTACAACGTATAAGTCAGGTATTCAAATTTTGCTTTCATAGTTTTGGCCATTATTCATTTGTATGCATGTAACAGCTGTATGTGGTGTGATGAATATGATGGGTATGAATCATATTCGCAGTCACCAGATCAACCACTGAAACACCATGGGAGATTTTGACCAATGTGTTAGACAACACTCTCTGCCACTATAAAAACACCAAACTCATAGATATCTTTTGTTCTTCTATTCTGTGGAGGCAGTTGGGACATGCTCTCCTTCCGATCTTTGGGTTTGTGGTTTCCAGTGTCAGTGTTACTGTTCAAATGTCAACAAGGTGGATAAACTTTCATGAATGTAAGCCAAATAATCCAGTCTACACATGGTCACATCCAATCTGTTTAATTTTACTCACAGTATATGGAGCTCTCTCCTGGAATCTCCTGGAGGATTTTGAGCTTTCCTCTAAATTATAACACTTCCTACTAATAGCCTGTTGTCTTAATACCAAGTCAGGTATTTTTTCAGTTAAGTTTGGGGTGGTGGCGTAGTAGAGATATTAATCTCACAACATCATGAAGTGGTGTGTCAGGATGCCCAAGCGTTATTTGTATCCTCGCGTATCGAGTGTTTTGTCAAAGAAAGTGATTTTGCTTGCCTGGTAGATTGTGTTTTCCTGGGGCCATGGCCCAGTAACAGACAGCAGTTACTCTAGAGCATGAATTAGACCGGGAAGGTCCTTGTAAACTCATTAATATCTTGCCCGGGCTGGAAATGGCTGGCTTGCTGGTGGTTCCTTGGCACAGAACATTGAGCATATTTTTGCGGAAAAAGAAGATAAAGGAGGATATGGAGTAAAGTTGCAAAGATAAAGCTATGTTTGGTAAACAAGCTGCTGCAGTATTGGTTAGGAAGGGCTACAGGTGTCTGAGTTCAAGAGCTGGTTTGTAAAGAATTTAAAGAGATAGAGTGCTTTACACAGTCTTTAAAGAGAAGAACACTGTAATTGTTGTGTTCATTCTATTATTCCTCTGACCTGGACAGTCTGGTCAGCAGTTTAACGGAATACTGTCCCTGATTGCTAACATAGAAATAAGCCCCTGATTTACCGAGTTTTCCAAAATATGTTTCTAGGGATAATAAGGAACAATGACTGATGACTGATTATGATTATCATTTGGTTGTTGTATCCCATATTATCAGACATATGTCAATATAAGTAGTGTGGGGGAAAGACCATGTAGTTTCCAAATACACATGAAATTTCACCTCATCGTGCTCTAATACTTATTTAGGCTGGGTACAGTGTGTCATAACTATATATATATATATATATATATATATATATATATATATATATATATATATATATATATATAAACTTTTTAGCGTGTGATGTATACATGTATATATATATATATATATATATATACATCTATACATTACCACCCAAAAGTTTGGGATCCCTTGGCAATTTTCTTTCTTCACACATGAAATTAGTCTGAATAAAATATAGCAAATGAACAGGACATGCTGACATTGTCAGAGTTTGAAATAATGATTTTAATGGAAATGATGAATCACGTTCTTCAAACTTGCCTTCATTTAAAAAAAAAAAACACCTTTGCATAGTACAGCCTGGCGAACTTTAGGCATTCTAACTATCAGTTTTCAAGGTAATCTGATGAGATTTCACCCCTTAACTTCCTGGAGCATCTCCTGAATGGATGTGGCTTGATGGAGTCTTCCTCCATACTATATGGTCAGCTGCTCCACCCAACAAAGCTCAATAGGGTTCAGATCTGCCAGAGCTGTGCTGTACTCCATTACAGTCAGAATTCTATTTGTTCTTATTCTTTAAATATTGCTGACACATTTTGGAGGTGTGTTTTGGGTCATTATCTATTGTAGGATGACTGGCCCCAAATCAAGTGCTATCCACAGGGTATGTGGCGTTGCAAAAATCTTATGATAGCTTTCCTCCCTCCAAGGTCTCTTCACTCATACAAATCTCAAATAACGGATTAGCAATATACCAGGAGATTGATTACGAGGACTGACGATTACTGATAATAGGCCTATGCAAAATATGATCATTCTTTAAAAATCATCAATTAATTTTAATTGTTTGTGAAATGGATAAAATTGTTTGTTTGGAAAACAAGTGATTGCAAATAGTGGAAACAGTGATTGCAAATGATCCCCAAACTTTGAGCGGTGGTATATATACGATGCATTGCAGGCAAAAGGTAGGTAATACGTGTTACTAAGGGTTTCATCTCAGCAGATGTGCAGCAGGTTCCAGACCTGAAAAAACACGGACGAGTCACAGATGAGAGTTTTGGTGGACTCTGTCATAAAGTAGGAGTTAAATTGTGACCATATCATGTACACTTCAGAATATGTGGAGCCTGAGGTGCTAGAACACAACAAATCTAGAAAAAAGTTCATTTCGGTGCTAAAAACACCTTTATTTTCAGGGACATTTCAGGTGGATTATGGGTACATCAAAATGTAGATGTAATCTGAACAGAACATGTTTTCTGTGGTATGCAGTGTAGTGCAAAAAGCTTTTATCCTAATGTTACATCTGCTGTTCCTGTTTAAGTTCTGGCTTGATCAGGTGACAGCCAGCACCTGTACCATGGAGCTGAGCCTATAAGCAGGTCACCTGGCCAGCTCTTGCTTTCTCTGCTGCTGTAGCACCTTTTTGTTCATTTACTCATCCATGTCAATGCACCTCTCCTCAGGTGTTGTGTCCATTGTTATGTTCAGTGTTCAAACCCACTGTAAAATGTGCATGAGGAGCTTTTTGGGATCAAACCCTGGTCCTTTGACTTGAGATTAGTGAGGTATTTATGTGTCTATATGCATAAAAAAAAAAACTTTCCCAGTTAGGTGAGCCAGCAGGAGCTGCACCTCTTTATTTTGTGTAGTAGCCTTAGGATGGCCCTGGCATGCTTGGATCATCACTGAACATAAACATGTAAGTAAGGTAGCTGATTATGTTGCGGGATCTTACCTAAAATTAAACCCTGCTGGTAACCTGAGGGACTTTATACACAACAGACTACACTACAATGTGCATATACGATTATTCACATAAAATTAGCATGAGTTTTGAATTGTCATCATGGTGTTTGAGGTTTAGTAAAGACCTGATGCTGTGCAACTCTAGACTATGAACTGAGGCAAAAGAGGGGGCAGGCAACATGAACTGGGATGTGAGGAAGCTGAGAGGGAACTGAAGGTTTAAGTCCTCTAGCAGGAGGTGCAACCACTGAAAGATAAGTTACTTCTAGCAGTGCTAAATTTGATGTTGGCAAAACATTGATAATCTGGTCCCTTATTCGAGTGAGAAAAACGTTGAAAGTGTTTTCACGCGGAAAATGGCAATGGCTAAAACTGCGGACTGCTAATGCATTGTGCTCTAGCTGGCAAAGCTTGGGCGTATTCATCACTGACATTGAGGACCTAGTGGCATCTCAGAGGGCCGATCTTCCTTAGCTAAATGTTTGCAGCTGCGATTAAACAGGACCTTTCAGCTGTCAATGTTGTTTTGCCTGGAAGGTGGTGTGCCCTAAGTGAGACTGCTATTCATGATAGTCCTGATTCAAACTCCACTTATTAAGTTGTTGCTCCCCACACCATACAGCACATGAACTTAGATATGACAGTGCTTTGTCTGCCCACTTAGGGATTACTAAGAGTTACACTTAAGCTACTTACATTTTTCATGGGCTGGTTTAAAGTCAGATGTTGGCGGTTGTCATACTTGTCATGTGTGTCATTTAAATATGGCTTCAGCAGATTCCTCCTGCCCACAACAGCCAGTTCCTGTCATGGGAACCATTTTGTTAAGTCAAGCCTGGTCATCAGTATCTTTCAAGATATTCAAACATTTGCTTGAGTTAGATCTGTGAAGCATTGAGTTTCCCATTCTGAGAGTCAGAGCCTAAATTCACAAATTCTGAAGTCTATAACTTGCGCCTGCCTCAGTGGGGTTGGAAGTGGGATGAAGGCATAGCTCTTTTACTATTTAGCTATCCATGAAATCATGCAGATCATTGGTTCAGTCCTTTTAGTTGTGTTGGCCACAAAGTCAAGTTCGTGAAACTGCTGTGTGAACAGCTGATTGCCTGACACAGAGAGCCTCTGACATATCCACCTTTGTTGTTCAGACAACTTCTAACATTTTACCATCATATACAATTTATGCATATACCTATTTGAATTATGTCATAGTGTACTCACTTGACTGTGAGTCATTGGATGGTCAATGGACATTCTTGAGATAGAGATAATTACTATATTTAATCCTGGACTGGTGACCGGCTGTACCTTGCACCGTGGTAACCATACAGAAAATATACTATATAATGCTTCTCCACTCCAGATGGAGGAATGGTAGCTAAAAGCGGTAACACATACATTTAGCAAGCATTTGAAAATGCATGATAGCACATTTAAGAACAAACAGCTGCTCAATTGTGATGGCAGGAAGACCATCAGACCACCACAGCCAGCTCTGCTAACTAAATTTAACCTTAACATTTGCATTTATACTGGTAGTTTGGCACCTAAAGCTAATGAGTGTTTTGAGCTAGGTGATTTGACTGTTAATTCGAGCTCAAGAACAAGTCAGCGCGATGTTAGGGGTCTGAGCCCTTGCAAGCTCCAGGAGGGTGAGTGTACTGGCTGTGGTGATGGTGGTTAAAGTGAAACATGATTTTTGAACTTAATACGTTGTAAAAGTAAATCCTTTATTTACTCAGACCCAGACAGTCAGATTGGTCAGATGCATCCTTGTTTAATTTTCCTTGAGATGTATCTAGAACATTTAAGATCTACCCATGGAACACCCTGTACAGATCCTCATTATGTTAAAAGAAACATCTGGTCTGCATTATTTTCCTTTGGAACATAGCATAATAATGAATTGGCTTAATGTTAATATCATTCTATGTTTCAGTTGAATGGACACATGATCATTAACAAACACTGAGCCTACATGTAGGAAAAAAGTTTCAAAATCAAAAATGTAACAGTATCTAATGATAAATTAATTAATAAAATGGGTTGAAAATACATTAGCATTGCTAACATGCCACAATTAAGCTAGCCAGTGATTTCTAACAACAATTTCAGACCAGTCATATTACACATTCACCTAATGATACTGTTGAATTTTTGCAGGGGTCACATCAAAAGTGGCTGGAAAACAACCTGCCAGAAGTACATGTAGCCATTCACAATGACTCAATAATAGATTAAATTACATGTTATGATTGCCTTTGTTTGTAATATGGCTTCAATCAGTGGGACAGTGAATGCAGCAATAGTCAAACTAATCATTCATATATTTTTTTCATTGTGCTGTGTGAAATAATCTTGATATTAAAACATATATGTCGCTTCCTAATTTGATCTATAGATGCATCTAAGCATTGGAGCGACAGTCAAATTGCTGTAATTATAATAGTAATTAGCATGAAGGCCATAACTACTGGACACCAAACACATGCTTATCAGTGTCTCCTCCACATAGTGATCTATGATGACACCCTCGGTTATACTACTTTGGAAAAATATTTCCAGTGACTGGAACTAAAACATAAGCTAAACTAGGACAGTGGAGGGAAAGGCCAGTTTGTGGATGCGACAGGAATGCCCTGCTGTTCTCTCTACACAGTTAAGTCCTTGACTACACCCTCGCACTTTGTGACCTCTGCTCAATGGACATCATCAGGCAGATTAAAATCAGTTAATGTACTTGGGGCTAGTTGACTCTCTCTCTCTCTCTCTCTCTCTCACACACCAGCCATTTGTCACTCACTTTTTAAAATTAGTACCCATTGTTTTTGCTAAGCAGAGGATGTCCCAGAGGCTGCCTCACAGGGTTGTGTGTGTAGTGTGTGTGTATGAGCTGCACAGTAGATTCACTGAAGAGAAGGTTTCAGTGGATTACTACAGACCCAAAGTGCTGTGCCCTTTCATTAACCTTGCGTTTTAGTCGTCTCATTTAATACAAAACAAATTTCTAATCTGCAGCCTGCTAAACAATTCTGCAGCTCATTCTGTGGCTTTGTGTATAAGTGTGTATGTGTGTGTGTTACTGTTACTCTTATTGCCTTGGGTTCCCTCTGCCTAGCCCCCTAATTACTCCCCGAAACAGGCAGCCAGGCTCCTCCTATGTGCTATCATCATTTTAAATTTATTTTGATTGATTTGTGTCAGCTTTAACTATGCTTTGGGCTGAGGTCGATAAATAAAGATCAATACTTTAATGTTTTCCTCTGAACCTTTATTAAAAAATAGATTGGCTATAAAGAGGGCTGAATTACGAGGAGGAGTGCCTACTTCCAATGCATGTCAACTGGAATCTAATTGAACAACACAGAACCAATGGAGATTAGTCCAGGGAATGTGAGCTGCAGGAGGCCCCGAGTGTTAGAGAGAGAGGAGAGAGCAGGAATGAGGAATTGATGCCGGGAGGTGAAAGAGAGAAAAAAGAAAAGCAGGCGAGTTGTTGGGTCTAGCTGAGAACAACTTGCGATGTGCTTCTCCTCTGATTTCTAGATCTTCATATTCATTTAAGGAAAGGGCAGTGGTGACTATTCCACTTCCGCTTTATAACATTCAAGGAGTGATTTGCTTTTGTGCATGAATAACAAGACTGGTTATTATCACCAGGGAAGCTTTCAGCATAGTAAACATAGTGTTATTTGTTAACTGAGACACATATGTGAAACAAATTATAAGTGGAGAAACACAACAAATGCAGGGAATGATGGCTTGCTTGACAATATGCATATTAAAATCATGTCAGTCATAAGCTGTGGCCTAGATCTGAACAATATCACCTTAAATCAGTATCAAGATTAATTGTTACTTTGGTAACAAGAGTTAAGGAAACAATATCTTACTAAGTACACATGTGTGCAAGACTATGTTCTCACAGTGGACATGCTATTAATTCTCTCTGTTGAGCAATAACCATAAAACAATGGATTACTTCTTTTGGCAACATTTATTTACCATATTTGGTACTTAAGAACACTCTGGCTTTTGTGGATAACTTCCCATTTTTCATGTGTAATGGAAATAGCACATGCTTTTGTAATGGATTGCTTCAGCACAGGGAAGACTCCTTTATGGTTCCAGGTTGAAGCTGTAACTAACTTTAGGGTTAACCCACATCACAGCACTGTGCTGCCGGTAAAGAAAATACTTTGTTTTTCATTACTGCAGTACTATTTGTACATTTACTGCTCACTCACTCAGCTAATTCCAATGAAATACCAAGGAGAAACTCTGGAACAGCATATGAGACAGTGATCTCCATCATCACCATCTAAAAAACAAATACAAAAACAAAACAAAAACAAATGTAGTACTCTACACTAGTAGTACTAGTAGTGCTGAGGTTGTTTAAAGGTGCTTTGTGTTGGTTTTTTGGTAAAAAAACAAAACAAAAAAACAATTAGTAATTTGATTCTTTATCTGAAAGTAGTGCATGTTTTTGTAAATAATTGTTGCTCTACAGCAAGAAAAAAAACATATTCATGGTGAAGTCACTGAAAGAAACCAATACTGACTGGTAGTGACTACAGCCTTATTAAACTTTTCTATGATTATGTGTAGCTACAGCATTTAGTTAAATTAAGGGAAAGTCATGGTCTTGGTCTAATAAATAAAAACTCAAAAGTGACTGGTAGAAGGCTTAGTCATATACAGCAACAGTGCACAGTAAGATGAAACAGTATTCCAACAGGACCACAGTGTTACATAGAACAACAGAACTACAGGATACTACACAGAACTAACTACAGACCTAGAATTACATAAAGTGCATGTGTGCAGATATGTACAGTGCAAGACAGTCCAAAATTTAATTGAACAGAACAACAGCATTGGGTAGGCACAGTAAAGAACAGTGCAGTACTGTTCAGTACACAATTCTGGGAGTCATATTTAACACATTATGCAAAGAGATAAGACAATAACTAAGTAAAACTGATGTGAATATAAGCACATTAAACTTTGTGAAAATGTGCAAAAAAGTTCCAAAGGCAGTGGAATAGTGTTCAGCTGTGTATGAGTGTGTCAGACACAACGTGCTTATTTACATTTAACCAAAACCAAAGTCTTTCCCCAATGTTAGCCACAGTGCTTTTGATGCCCAAATCTAACCATAGTTGGGATGCAAACCCCTCTCTGGTGTGACAGTCATGAGCTTTGCATGCCTGCCACCCACCCCAACCACCTCCTTGCAAATCCGCTGCCATTAATAAATGTGGGGAGAGAAGTTGTCTCTGAACAAAATCCAGCTAGTAATTATCTTTCCCTCAAAATGTATTTGTTCTTGCAGTTTAGATATATGTAAATATCATTTCATGTAACTTCTAGGAGACAGGGTTGGTAGGGGTAATAGGGGGGGAACACACACACACACACACACACACACACACTCTACAGCTGTAACTTCAGTCTGTCCAGCACTGAGTCCTGTAAGGATCAGAGTTTTGAGGGCAGGGCAGGAAGCATGGTGAGGTGGGATTAAAATGCTTTTGCTGTTATTTGTGTCACTGTCATTGTCAGACAAACAGAAAGAACACACTGTCCTCTGGTGCATCAACCTTCTTTTCAATCCACACTGTGATTAACCTTTTGTACAGGGCACAGATTATGGCTTAAATGTGGTGTGCTTACATAGACACACATAATCATGGATGCTGCATGCTGCTTTTGAGCTCAGTGTTGCCTGTGGTGTCGTGTTGTCAGTGTGGGTACAAAGGTACGCATTTGGGTAATAGTTAACTTAAACTATATTGTATTAGAAGTACAATATGAAGTAACTGTATTATTTAAATAGAACACAGCCCACATAGCGGCAATTTAAAATGTGTGTCCATTTAGTGCACCTTTAAAGCTGCTCTAATCATTAGGTCCAAGGGGTCACTTGTTGTGACAATACTAATGCAGCTTTGTGTCAGCTGGATGTTCATCAACCATTTGCTGACATAATTGCAACCACAATTGACCAACAACCAAAACAAGACTAAAAATAAATAAAAAGTAATCTTTAAAAACAAGAACTAGATGAAATCTAATTAAGTAGTAAAAAAGTAAATGATAATATGAAGGCACAACAAATGTATGTTTTAATTCAGACCATACAACTTTAAAAAAACAAAAACAAATCAAACTTTGCAGCCTCTGATTAACAAAAAAGTTTCATAAGCTAGCCAAAATATGTCGTGGACAGAAGATTATTTAGCTGTTACCTGTGACACTACTTGTTGCACTGCAGATTACTAAATTCATTTACAAACTACTGAGAATTACACAAGATGACGCAACAGAATAGCTGAGCAAAACTACAAAACATGAGGTAAGGTAATGTAACTATCAAGTGCTGTGGATGTCACGTTACTTTAGTGTTGCTATCATAAGGAATGAATAAATTCCAAGATTAAAGTTGGCAGTAACCATCTAAATCATCCTGTTATGGTTTGGGTTAGTTTGTCTTTGTGTTGTGTTTTTTCTTGCGTTTTCTCTCTGTTCCCCCTTCCCTTTTTCTGTTTGGTTGCAGAGCTGGTGTGTTGCAGGGGGTGTGGCTGTCTCCTCCTGCTGGCTGATTACACACACCTGTTTCCACTCCGCTCGTTCTCCCTTAAGCCTTGGCCAGCCTTCCTCCAGCCTTTGCCAGAGTATTCACTTTTTTGTTTCCTGTGTACCGTCTCCAGCTACTGTGTTTAGATTCTCCTGGTTCTCCGTGGCTTCCTCACGTTTTTTTTCCAGTGGCAGCTTTTTTTCTGTTCCTCGTGTCTTCAGACTTTCTTTAGTCAGCCAGTCGCCTGCCAAGCTGTCTGCCTATTGTTCCTGTGTTTTCATCGGTGCCTAATTAAAGAGCCTTCTGTTGGAACTTACCTGTGTGTGTTCTCTGCGTTGGGGTCCTATACTAGAGTTCATAACAGAATACTCTGGCCAAGCATGGACCCATGAAGTTGAGAGGGTGAAACTCATCTCCTCTCCAAGGAGCACAGGTAGGTCAACGCAGTGCTCTGAGGATAATCTGGGACAAGCTGCTCCACCGCCTGGCCCCAGCAGCCCAGCAGCCCGTCTGGACCAGGTCTCAGCTTACCCTCTCTGGCGGCTTCAGTTCCCTCCGGCTCACGGTCATCCTCAGCCCCTGCTACTTCTCCTACCCAGCCTTCACAAAGTGGCTTCCCTTTATCCCCCACTCCGGTCAGGTATTCCAAATGAGGTCTTGTAGTCAGTTCTCCACCAGTGTTCGTTAGTTTTTGATAGCCAGCCCTTATCACCTCTACCGACAGGTCCAGGGATTGCTTTGTTAGCAGTTTTACTTTCAGGAGGCGTCAGCATGGACCAGCCACAGCTAATACTGCTCACCTGCTTGGCAAACCTACCATTCTTTTACTGTGAGTTCGAAGAGTTTTCGACCACCACTCCGGGGCAAGAGCGGTAACGGCTACTCGTCAGGATCCTCACTGTAGCTGCTTATTCGTAGATTTCTGCATTCTCGCTGCTGAGTGTGGAGTTAGGGGATGAAGGGGCTACGGGGTTATTTCTGCGTGGGCTCAGTGAGAACTCAAGATGAACTTGCTTCTCGAGATGGGACCTCTGCCTCTTCTCTGGAGGTTAATTTCCTTGGCTATCCACGTTTGGACAATCGCCTTAGCGAGAGGCCTTGCAGGAAAGGGCAGTCAGAATTGAGGCCTTCCCTTGATCAAAGTCCCTCACGACCTCTGGTCCCATGAGTACCTGCCACTCCTCCAGAGCCACCTTCTGCATAGCCATCTCCCCAGCTGCCTCATCCTCCCCTGCAGAGGAGCCAATGCAGTTGGGAGGGCCAGGGCTACCCCACTGAGCGTCAAGCGCGGCCTCAGAGACTGTGTGCCTCTACTGTGGTGGTGAGGTCATGTCCTTGCTCTCTGTCCTTGACCAAAAGATTTGGCTCATCAACCACTAGAGTGTTGGTGAGCCGAACTACAGCCTATTCCCATCCTCCAAACGTTTTTCTCTCAAGGACTGTTCCTGGTCTAAAGGGCATTCACTACCCTGTCTAAATGGACTCTGGTTGGACGACAATTTTCTTAGACTCTGGTATTGTTCCGTTTGACATCCCTCGGAACCTTCCTGAACCCTAAGGGAGCGTTTTACCCTCGTGGTAGCCTTCAACCCCATGTCACTCTCCGAACCCTCCTGTGTCCCTACTCTCTCTGGCAGTCGCCGAGGAGATATTTCCTTTTTCATTATCCCCTCACCATCTTCATCTTTGGTTTTAGGTCTTCCCTGGCTCAAGCTCCACAACCCACACATAGACTGGTCCACTTTATCCATTACTAATTGGAGTTTATTTTGTCACTCCCACTGTCTCCACTCGGCCATTCCCACCACCATCTCTGCTCCTGAACCCCCTAAACCCGTAGATCTTTCCTCAGTTCCCCAGCAGTATCATGACCTCCAGGAGGTGTTCAGCAGGGACCGGGCTCAATCTCTGCCTCCTCATAGACCTTATGACTGCAGTATTGATCTGCTCCCTGGAGCCCCCTATCCATCCAGCAAGCTCTATAACCTCTCCAAGCCTGAAAGGGAGGCTATGGAGACCTACATCTCTGACTCTCTGGCGGCAGGTCTCATCCGTCCTTCCTCTTCGCCCTTGGGAGCAGGTTTCTTTTTTGTAGAAAAGAAGGACAAGACTCTTCGGCCCTGTGTAGACTACAGGGGACTTAATGAGATCACTGTAAAGAATAAGTACCCTCTTCCCCTGATCGATTCTGCCTTCGCTTCCCTCCACCAGGCCACCATCTTCACCAAGTTGGATCTACGTAATGCATACCACTTGGTACGGATAAAGGAGGGGGGTGAATGGAAGACCGGATTCAACACTCCTCTCGGTCATTTTGAGTACCTTGTCATGCCTTTTGGGTTAACCAACGCACCTGCTGTCTTCCAATGTCTCATAAACGATGTCCTCCGTGATATGCTCAACCGGTTTGTTTTTGTCTACCTTGATGACATTTTGATTTTCTCCCGCACCCCTGATGAACATGTACAACACGTCCGGCTAGTTTTGCAAAGACTTTTGGAGAACCGTCTTTTTGTTAAAGCCGAGAAGTGTGAGTTTCATGTCCCCTCAGTCAGTTTTCTGGGCTTTGTGGTGGAAAAGGGGCAGATCAGGTCTGACCCTGCCAAGATTAAGGCAGTGGTTGAATGGCCCACTCCCACCGATAGGAAGCAGCTACAGCGGTATCTTGGGTTCGCTAATTTCTACCGCAGATTCATTCGTGATTACAGTAGAGTGGCTGCACCTCTTACTAAGTTAACCTCTGTTAAATCACCTTTTGTTTGGTCCCCTGCGGCTGAGGCCGCTTTTGCTAAGTTAAAGAGTTTGTTTTCCTCTGCTCCTGTGTTGTGTCACCCTGATCCCTCTGTCCAGTTTGTTGTAGAGGTTGATGCCTCGGACTCTGGTGTGGGAGCGGTCCTGTCCCAACGGTCCACCTCTGACCAGAAACTCCACACCTGTGCGTTCTTCTCCCGCCGTCTCACACCTGCGGAGAGGAACTACGATGTGGGGAATCGTGAGTTGCTGGCAGTGGTGCTGGCCCTCCAGGAGTGGAGGCACTGGCTGGAGGGTTCTACTCACCCTTTTGTTGTTTGGACTGACCACAAGAACCTGTCTTACCTCCGTTCTGCCCGCAGACTCAACTCCCGTCAGGCTCGGTGGGCTTTGTTCCTGGGCCGATTTAACTTCACCCTCACCTACCGGCCAGGCTCCAGGAACGCCAAGCCTGATGCCCTCTCTCGCCAGTTCTCTCCCCCCGTTGAAGGTCCTGCGGTGGACACCATTCTGCCTTCCTCCTGTGTGGTGGGAGCAGCTGGTCCAGGAGGCCCTGTCTGATCATCTTACCCCGGAGGGTGGTTCTCCCAACCGCCTGTTTGTCCCAGAGCCTGTCCGTTCCCCTGTGCTCCAGTGGGGGCACTCCTCCAAGGTGGCATGCCATCCTGGGTTTCATCGGACCCTGGCTTTGCTTCGTCAGCGTTTCTGGTGGCCCTCCATGTCCGCTGACACCAAGGAGTTCGTCTCTGCCTGCTCAGTCTGTGCCCGGAACAAGTCTTCTCATCGTGCTCCTGCTGGTCTCCTACGCCCTCTTCCTATACCCCATCGTCCCTGGTCTCACATTGCCGTGGACTTCGTCACTGGACTGCCACCATCTGATGGTAACAACACCATTCTAACTGTTATTGACCGATTCTCCAAGTCTGTCCATTTTATCCCGCTCTCTAAACTTCCCTCTGTCGGAGACTGTAATCTCATTCAGCATGTGTTCAGGCTTCACAGAATCCCAGGACATGGAAGTCTCCAGAGCAGAAGACCTCAGTTCTCCTCAGAGTTTGCTTGAGCTTTTGCCCGAGCTGTGGGGGCAATAGCCAATCTCCTCTGGTTACCATCCCGGGAATAATAGCCAGACTAGGCGGGCCAACCAGGATCTGGGCAGCCCTTGGCTGTGCCTCCTAATCACCCAGCCTCCTGGGTCTTCCCACTTTCCTGGATCGAATACGCTCCCAACTCCTAGTCAGCTCAGCCACAGGTATGTGTCTCCTTTTATGGCTGCCTAATGGCTCAGCCTCCTCTCTTCCCTGCTCAGGAGACCAGTAGCCGGTTCCTCGGTGCAGGCGCTGCCTCAGGCCCCGCGCCCGCCAAGTCTGGCGTGGTAAACAGCTCTAGCCCGTACTGCGACTCCGGAACCAGAGGTTGGCTGGTCGTCACCGCACTCCTGCTCCTGTATCAACCATCCAGAAGGTCTGGCTTTCCACCCGTGATCTTCCTCCAGGTCTGGCTCCCGCAAACTCTCCCAGATACGCCGGCCCTTACTATAGACGCATCATCAACCCCAGTGGTGAGACTCCAGTTGCCCCCTCCCTCAATATCCACCGTCTTTTCATGTCTCCCTACTCCAGCCGTTTCACCAGCCCTCTGTGCCCTCGGCGAACCCCTCACCCCCGGATCGCCGGTAGCCACCTCGTTCACTGTCCGGCAGCTGTTGCATGTCTTGAGCGAGTCGGAAGCTTTCAATACCTGGTGGACTGGGAGGGGAGTGCAGGCGAGCGTTCTGGATAACCATGCTCATCCTGGACCCTGAACTCATTAATGACTTTTACCCGGCACCCTGACCAAGCCTGGTAGGCCGCCAGGGCGTCCGTTGAGGGGCACTATTATAGTTTTAGGTTAGTTTGTCTTTACAATGTTGTGTTTTTTCTTGCGTTTTCTCTCTGTTCCCCCTTCCCTTTTTCTGTTTGGTTGCAGAGCTGGTGTGTTGCAGGGGGTGTGGCTGTCTCCTCCTGCTGGCTGATTACACACACCTGTTTCCACTCCGCTCGTTCTCCCTTCGCCTTCTTAAGCCCGGCCTTCACTCCAGCCCTTTGCCAGAGTATTCCTTGCTGTTTCCTGTGTGCAAGCTCTCAGCGCTACCTGTGTTTGGATTCTCCTGGTTCTCCGTGGCTTCCTACGTTTTTCCAGTGGCAGCTTTTTCTGTTCCTCGTGTCTTCAGACTTTCTTTAGTCAGCCAGTCGCCTGCCAAGCTGTCTGCCTATTGTTCCTGTGTTTTCATCGGTGCCTAATTAAAGAGCCTTCTGTTGGAACTTACCTGTGTGTGTTCTCTGCGTTGGGGTCCTATACTAGAGTTCATAATACATCCTTTAGATATTCACTGAAGAAATATCACAGTTGATGTTATCTGATGATACAATGTGTCCCGTTAAACTAAATCCAAACAATGAACAGTATTTTAGTGAACAGGTAAGGGAATCCAGCTTGTGAATGCTCTGCAGTGAACACCACAGGTAGCTGAAGTACCATTATGTTAGCAGCAAATACTAATCCAGATAAGATTAGAGAGAGTGGTTTGGTTCAAACAGAGTTGGAAATGGTAACTGGATTTACTGAGGTGAGTAAGTCTCTATATTACATGGACGCCTACTGATACACCTGTAAATGTATGACTAAATTGGGACCTGTCAGTGACAAACTAGACTAAAATGTCTTTAGTTTTGTTGAATTAAACCAGACTAAAACTAAACAAAAGTCAAGAAGAATATGACTAAAACTAATATGCTTTTTCTCCAAAAGGCTAAAACTAAAACTGTGAAAATCAGGTGCCAAAATTAACACTGCAGTTGTTACATTGTACTCACCAAAGTATTACAGAATCAGAGAACACTGTGACATTGCTAAAAATAGGTCTAAGTGTGTAAGAAACACTAGTAGTGTCACTGCAGTCTGAGATCGCAGTAGTGACTTCAATGGATACAATGTAATCAAAACCAATCAAACTTAGATCTACGAAACCAAAACACAAACTGTAAAACACTTTCATAACTAATGTTTGTATCACTTTACAAACTATCAGTCTTATTTGATTTGATTAATTTGATGAGAAGTTGTTGGAAAAATTTAAGTCACAACCTCAGTAAATTGTCAGTAAATTAGCCTGCTGAGAAGAAATTATCTTTCACTGCAGAGAGCCAGGCACATGATAAAACCAGAATAACATCTAGTGGAATAGTACGTCAACGAGCGTTGATCCAAGAGATGCTGAAAAGATGGCCTGACATTTTAATATTTATCCAGTTTATTCCACATTTTCTCACCAGACTGCAATGCATTTTTACTAAAAGCAAGAACAGAAACGTTTTCAGCTAATCCAAATATTCCTGAACAGAGGGTGAAATCACTGCAGCACTTAAGATCCTATATTTTACCATACTGTCACTTTTATTTGAATACCTGATGTATGAAAGCCTAGTTAAATACAAGGGATTAAACACAATATAAATTTGATCCATTTCAGTAACTGGCTCTTAATCTGTCATTGTCTCTGTCTCAGGTGGAAGAATACTGATGTGTTACCTCCCAGCTCTTCACCACTGCCTGTCTCTGATCTGCCACAAGCCCAGTATGTGATTGGACCTCATACATAATGGTGTGTATGTATGCATGTGTCTATGGGAAAGACTGGCTAGCTGAATCTTGCCAGCACTTACATGTTCCAATGGTCAAAGTTCCTGAGATGTGAAATCCTATCTGGAACAGGACATAAAAGGAAGACCTTCAGTTGTGTCCATCACAGTGTATACAAGCACACATATACACATGCACAGTGGCCTGCAAAAGTTGGTAGTAAGGAAGGGTTAGGTTGGCGAGAGTGTCAGAGGGTAGATGAGGCTGGCTATAGTGCATTTTGTTGTAATGGCGTCCCAGTTGTCTTGTCAGAAATCAATGGAAACCAGGACTCTCTGAAAGCACAAGGAGGTCAAGGCTTCATCTGCCTAAATATTTAATTAAGGGAACATGTCTGGAGCTTCTAAAGATGAGCGTGTTGCCTTCTTTTTTTCCTGCCATGAATATTTGTGGACACAAATACACATATTTCACATTCTTTTTGGGATTTACTGTAAATGCACCGCTCACACGCAGGTGAAAACACAAACCATGCAGGCACAAATGTGCATAAAGACACACAAAAAGACACACAGTCATGCTTGGGTGGCACTGCCAGTCCATCTTGGCTAGGTCAGGACTGGGTTAAAATCAATTCTAATCAATTATTAAGAGCTTGTGTAACTCACAAGTGATATAAAAAAGGGAGCGAGTGGGTTGAGCTGATGGATAGAGTCCACTCCTTCTGTGGACAACTACAAAACCCTCCAAAAATCTGAAAAGAAAAATCTGATGAGAGAGCAAAATTGTAATCAGTATATATCTGATTTGACCATGTGGGTGAACTGATATTGTTTTGTTTTTTTTACTTTGTCACCTGGATGACAGGATTTCTGATTGAGTTAGCTGGATTGGGAGATGAGAATGAAAGGAGGGAGGAATGAGTTAGAGACCCTAAGAGTTTGTAAAAATAGAGTTAGTGGGATGGAGAGAAACTTGAAGGCTTAAAAGTGTAATTATATGGTAGTAATCCCTCAACAGAGGAGGAGGTCTGAGACACCACCTGTCCCCAATTTACAATGCCGCCCTTTCATCCCTTCCCAGGAGACTCAACGATTTGGCCTCTAGGAAAAACAACGATTCACAAATGGCCTCATGTGACTCCAACGACTGTCGTCATAACACAATGGGGCACTAATGTCGAAACCAACTTTTCCACCAACGACTGTCACTCTAACGACTGTCGTTGGCACATGGAGCACAAAGGATCCATGACATCATCGGTCTTGTGAAAGCCCTCACAGAGGTTAAATACCTGGGTCTCCACACCAGTTAGTTAGGACCAGTCCCAGCCTGGTCAGATGCAAGCATGAACTGATGAAGCCTCTTGGATGAGAGGTGAAACGTCTTCCTAGACAATAACTAAGTCCAGTTGTGTTTGTATTGAATTTCCTTGAGATAGTAATTTAGTCTTGCTCAAAGACACTTGTGCAGGACAGTTGCTTCCCGATTGTAGCTATTGGTGTTATCTTTATCCTGTACACACACTGTTAGCCTGGATTTTATATCTACTTAAAGATTTAATTGCAATACACTTAAACAATCTAAGTTAGATGCCATTACTATACAGTCCTGAGTAAATTCTACTAATCTATGGACATTGGCGAATGTGTGAATGATTTTAAGTCAAATGACCTTAAATTTCTACGTTTTTGTCATGCCACACCTCATTTTCAAATCCACTGAGTTATGAGAGGCCCTCGCAGTTGCAGAGTACTGGACCATCTGCTTTTAAAACTATAGGTAAGTATTTATTTTTTTTACTTTCTATATTATAGCCTACACATACTCATTCATACACATGTACCTCCAGACAGATAATAAAAACAAAAGGAAAGAAAGAGATAAAGAAGACAACATCAAACAAAAACCATCCACTTTTACATTTAACAACGCCACTTTGTAAAGTGCAAAGAAAAAGAAAAAGTACTGCGAGATTGTGATGCATAACGATTTGTTGTGGTGTGATTCATGACAAGACATGAATGCTCATGACCGCGACCGTGTTCATGGTTCAACGCATGGATCAAGTTAGATTGCCATGCCGACCATTCTGCTGCATCTGCTGTTTACAACGGAGTTGGAGTTCTCTGGGTTTGTTGCTGTTGGGTGAATTCGAGGAACTACTGATGAGGAACTGGACGACTTTTTTTAATCGCTGCTGGGCGTAAAACATTTAATGTTAACAGCTTCGATGGACATTATAAGGCGCTAGCTAGCTGTCCACTAGCTTACTACTTTTCCTTGGTGGGGTAGGGGTTGTTTGGTGGCAGTAGAAACTGTTCTAATTTTCACCAGTCTGTTGGGCATTTTCATCACTCAACTTAGCCTACTACCTATGATAGAGCAGTTTTCTCACTCTAGTAGCTGCATGTGAGCAATAAAACATCGATGTAATGAGTTCCACTGTCTTAGGTTCCACACCAGGCTCTTGACTGAGACGACAGGGTTCTTCGAGGCAGACTCTCGTGTGTGCAGGGAGAGAAGAGATGCGGTGTGTTTTTTCTTTCAGTGTACAGGTTATTTTCTTGGGGGGATTTTTAATGTACACCTGAAGACAATTTTTGTGTACAACACAGTGCTATCTAACTATCTTGATTGTCTCCTCTTTGTTAATCTGTTTCTCTTTTAGGACACAACTGACAAGGACTTATACATTCAAACTCCAGTGGGACTCCTTTGTATTGATGAAGAAAGCCCACAGGCGAACCCACCCAAAGTGGGAATCGTCTTGGAAGGAAATCTGGTGATGGGTGACCTGGCCAGCCTTCCCCAGGCCTTCTGCATCCTTTTTGGGCTGAGTTATGCCCTGCACCTGAACTATCCTGAGTACATGAAAAATACTTTCTCCTTTGTCCAGCAGGTCAGTTGGCACCCAAACTTCAGTCTTTGAAAAATCAGCTCTCAGTGTAAAGTGGGTTCCTGACTGGTGCAGATATCAGATGCCTGGTTGAAATGTTGCACTTTTGACATGTTGCTGCTTATGTTTATACTTTGTATCTTACAGAGGGGCACTGATGTGTGGTTTAATTACATTCAAAAAGACGTCAGAGGAGTTGTTTATTCTCGGAATTGTGAGAAAATATTTTTCATAGACTCCTAAGAAGATTGTATAGTCACCCACTTCTAGCATTAAGAAGTGAACAGTGCCAGTATTGTGAACTTGGATGTTGTTAAGAGTTTTTCTGCTACAGTTTGAAGCTTATAATTTTGTACACTTTTTTCCACAAAGAATTTTGATGTAATTTGTTGTGATGTTACTGTGAACATATTTAAGTTAGAACAGCTGACAAAGATTGTTTCTAGGCCTTTAAATT
Source organism: Lates japonicus (assembly GCA_033238685.1). Lineage (NCBI taxonomy): Eukaryota > Metazoa > Chordata > Actinopteri > Centropomidae > Lates > Lates japonicus. Next base: position 61,754 of record BRZM01003324.1, read on the forward strand.
TGTTTTAATTTTTCATGCAAAATATGTTCTCAGGAGCTGAGGATTCAAGGCTCATCTGTTTAAAACCTGGGTCTCCAACCTGTAGCATAACCTGGAGCTACCAGTGGTGCTGTATTTGATTTTGAGTAGGTCACCAGCCATTCATTCACTAGTGCTGGTAGCTCCCAGTGTTTTAAGTTTTAAGGCAATGCAAACAGAAGAACAGAAGAAGCTAAAACTTCTTAAGTGAAATAAAACACAAAAAGAATGGCACTTGTTGTTTTCTTTTCCTTACCATTTAAAGATTCACACATAACACCTTGAAGATATTAACTAGACTATCTGGGGAAATAAATTAACATTACAAGTGAGTTTGAATTAAACCAACTTGGACTTAAGTGCATTGAACTTAAGGGTGTTAAATGCAATAACAGTGCAAAGCAGTTGACCTTGCAAAAAATAAAAAATAAATAAAATAAATAAATAGTTGAATCAACTTGGCATTTAGTGTATTGCACTAAAAATAAAAATTCCAGTACCCTCAAGCTTTTAAGTTAGATGTACTTAGGTTTTCATCTTACATTACTTACATTTTTTAAGGCAACCAGCAAGTAAGTAAATTCACCTTACTGCTTACAGTGCAGCTCTTGGCATTACTGATTCATTACTTGAACTTTCAGTAAAGTGAGAAGTTTTTGCTTGAATAGAATATTTTCAATGAATTCAAGAAACTCAAAGCAAAAGTTAAAGCCCCTTTGTGTTTGATTTTTAGGTGTCTCACACTTTGAGGCTACAGTGTAATAACTTTGGAAACCCTTTCAATCCTTTAGTCATGTGGTCAAAATAGCTGTTTTAAAAATTACAAAACAATAAATAGAAGATTACACAAAAGAAGAGGGCTGATTAGTTTGAAGTGGTTCCTTTAATCAAGCATTGTATAGTGGTGGTTTTGTTCATGTTTATGTAAACAGAGGAAGAATACCCCTTTGCAATTTAAAGCACTGCATTTAAATTTTTTTGTTGTCCTTTTGGTGGCAGAAATCTTCAACAAGCTGAATGTCTTACATAAATGTTTGACATATTATGACCATATACAGTTGATGTGGCTAAATTGTTTGCAAATAGTTGCCTATTCCAGCAGACACAAAGCAACATTAGCAATAATTTGATGTCATGTTTCTGTTGACCCGAAACATATTAAGTCCAATATTCACCCTCCTTTAAACTTTGTTTTGGTCTACATCATCTCTTCAGGGAAATAGATTGTACATCCAGTCGAGGCAGATGACCGCTCACCCTGAGTCTGGTTCTGCTTGAGGTTTCTGCCTCTTAAAAGGAAGTTTTTCCTTGCCACTGTCGCCTAGTGCTTGCTCATGGTGGGAATTGTTAGATCACTCTTTGTAAATTTTTTAAGATGAAGAGTACAGTCTAGATGTACAGTGGCTCGAGATAAATTCTGTTGTGAATTGGCGCTATATAAATAAAAATTGACTTGACTACATCAATCTACACTCAATAGCTACCCCATGATGACAAAGCAAAAATTTTTGATTATTTATTATGAAGGAAAAACTTGAAATAGCATATCAACATAAGTATTCAGAACCTTTGCTATGAGACTTTTAAATTTAACTCAGGTTCCTCCCATTTCTCTTGATCATCTTTGAGATGTTTCTATATGTTGATTGCAGTCCACCTGTGAAATTCAATTCAAATTCAATTGATTGGACATGATTTGGAAAGGCACACACCTGTCTGTATATGGTCTCACCACTGACAGTGCATATCGGAGCAGAAACCAAGCCATGAGGTTGAAGGAACTGTCTGCAGAGCTCAGAGACAGGTACAGATCTGGGGAAAGCTACAAAAACTTTCTGCTGTATTGAAGGATCCCAAGAGTACAGTGGCCTCCATAATTTTGGAGGAACTTTTGAACAACCAAGACTCTTCCTAGAGCTGGTTGCTTACCCAAACTGAGCAGTTGGAGGAGAAGGGCTTTAAAGCAGAGGTGACCAAGAACCCTATGGTCACTGTTTTTGCTTTGTCATCATGTGGTATTGAGTGTAGCTTGATGCACATAGTCATTTGACCCTTCAAATAAAACAATTCAACTTTGAAGGTGCACAAAATGGACACAGCTTTTAAGTTGCTGCTAGGTGTAATTACTTCATGAAACTAAAATCCCTTCATCCGTGACACAACAACACTCTAGCAGTACATTTTGGTATCCTTTATTTAATCCCTTTATTTAACACCAAGTAGAGCTGGATTTTGCAATTTTGTCTGATATGTGTCAAGGCCAGAGCATGAAGTTCACTGCCCACCACCAGCCGTGTCCTTCCACCAACCGAGGACACCACCAATCAATGCCAGTGCATCTTAAGTGTGATCACTAAAGACAGATAGGCAAACACACATAAATGGACACATATACACAGATAGAATGGCCATGTGTTGTTGATGGGCCCCTGGGCAGGCCTGAAAAGGCATCACATCTGAGATGCATGTCGTTCCAGCCTGATGAGCAATCTGCCTCATCAAAAGACCTTTATCCCAATCAATAAGGCTTTCGACAAGGGAGTCCTGTGCCGCCTGTCCACAGTCCTCATTGCGCACCGTTTTGTGGGTGACTGCATCTGTGTGTGTGCGTGTGTTGGTGTGTTCACAATGTGCATGTCTAGATGCCAGATTTTATTCAATGCTGTACACCAGTAAGAGGAGTGGATGTTTTTCTGTGTTTATGTCTGAGTATATGCATCATATATGTCTCACTTCAAGTTCAAGTGTGCATTTGTTTGACCATTGGAGTGGTTTTTGGTGTTTTAGTTCTGCTATTTAATCAAAAATAATCAAAAGTGCTTCAGTAGTATTCATGGTATTTGTCATTGACATCAAACATCCAACCGTCCATTAACTATACTGCTTATCCTTTGAGGGTTGCAGGGGTGCACAGCTGACATGGGGTGAGAGATGGGACTGTGGTTGGAAGCCGGGGAACTGGGGGGAGGGGCGGGGCACACAGGCTCAGAGAGAACATGCAAACTTCACATAAAAGTTCTCCAACCAAATCAGGTTCGACACTGAACCTTCTTGTTGTGAGGGTGACATTATTAACCAACAAATTACCTACAGTCTTCAATCCAACTAAGGAAAATATACCATCATATACCAGATGTCTCCAGGTTGGTGGTGGCCAAGCTTTCCTTTCCCGCTTTCTTCAGCGTCACATTAATTCCCATTCACTTAAAGTTGCTCATTATTAGTACCTAACTTCCATTAAATTAGGGACCCACAAGATATTGTGATTAATAACAGTCTACAACCATGCAAGTGTCTCTTTGAGGCTAGTACTTAGACACAGTGGTGCTTTTGAATTCAATGTTAATGTCAGCATGTTCAAATTAACAATACTAATATACTTAGATGGTATGTTTGCTTACCATTTTAAGCAAGGCGATGACTTAAAGGTTGGGAGAAGGAGCTTGTGACTGGAAGGTTGCAGTTCCAACCTGCACTAGAGGCTAAACCTGCAGTGAAAGAACAGTGGCTGCCCCTCTGTGGCAAGACTCCTGGACTAGTGGGCTCTATGAAGTTCCAGCCTAAACCAATTAGTGAGAGGAAGTGTTATAAAAGCCCTTCAACAGTGAGTCCTAATCAATGCTTACTTACTGACCATGTGCAATGTCTGTGCTAGTCCATTATGGAACACATTCCAATACAAATGTAAGTTCCATCCGTACTAGCTGTACAAGCATGTACTTGTAAGCTGTCAAATTAAGAGACATTTAATACACAAACATTAACAACTTGAAGGTTACATTGTATTTAGAACAAAGAGTCCTCTCAAGCCTAGAAAACTGTAGATGTGTTCATTTGATTGTAAAGTGTTGCTGTGTTGTTGTAGGATCACAAAACTAGCAGCTTATAAACATTAGGAGAAAAAATAGATAATGTTTATCCAAAGAAGAAATGCTCCATGAATGTAATAAGTTTGCCAATTCACCGCCCACACTGTTACTTATATAGTGCATTACCAGGTGTTGTATATAATATGTGGTTACTTGGTAGTTATAACAGTCCTGTTTCCACCGAAGTGTTAACTGTATAACTTGAATGATTCAGGCTGACCTCCTGTTATCCACAACCACATTTTAATGTGAGACATCCGCCACATAACCAGATAGATAGAATCAGTCCAAAGTGTCAAGACAAAATAAAGTTATTACAATTCATCCTGAGGGAGACATGAATGTGTCACATTCATATTTACTGCCAAACCAGAAAATACGGGAAATGAGACATTTCACTCCAGAACCACAAATGTGAATGCATCACTGACACTAATGAAAAAGTAATCTCTGGGAGCTATGAATATCTTAAGATAAGTTTCTGTAAGACCATAAAGTAAAGTGAATTTAAACATGTAACCATTTAATAGTTTTGTTTTAGATATCAGTATAAACAAATATTCCAACCCCAGGGTGGTGGAAGTGAAAAACTAGGAGATCTCCAAAATCTGTAGGGTACACATCCTTTGGTAACTCACACGAATGACCAATTTCAAACAATCAACCAATCAAACAATAAATAAATAGATAGATAGATGACAGAGATCAGGATAGATAAATAGATAGATAGATCGTATAGATAGATAAAAGAGTGTCAAAATTGAGGCAGAACGTGACTACCCTGATTTTATTTGCGAATATGACCAACATTTTCCTACATGATTTTGCCTTTAACAGCATTTTTTGTTGGCTGGTGAACTCCCATGTACATTCTATTCCCTCAATTTCTAATAGAGGCCTTTGTTGTAGCCTAATCTTGGATACATCGTATGACATCATCAGTGGTTATTTTCTCAGACCCACCCTCCCAGTCACAGAAGCCATTGTAGAATAATTTTTCTGCTCTGAATATTACTTCAGACAGAGGTTGCCCAGCAGGTGTACGAGACAGGCATGTGGTTGACTTGGTGTGTTGCGCGATACTTACTATGATGACAAAAATACCATTCATACAATTGTTCAAGAGTTTTAGCCTGTTGGCCATTACAGGAGAGCTGTGAATTAATGTCTTATCTTGCTCATCCCACAACTCCTAATGAAGGCTAATTAACCTAATAAAACATTAAATCTATTTCCTAAGGTAAAGTCTGAATTGACTTGTCAATGATATAATGGAATTAGTATTTAGTGGGAAGAGCGTTAAAGGTGGTTGGCTTGAATGTACAAAGAGAGCCATGTAAGAAAATTGGTTCACTAATGATCTTTTATTGCCAATCTGGCTGCTTATTTCCTGTGTGGTGAACATTACTCAAATTAAAAAGTATGGGAGCTGTTTGTTAGGAGGTTTAAAGACAAGGCTTGATTTGTTCAATATAAATATCTTTTGTTTAAAATGAATATACCTAAATCCTCTATGTGTCTAGGTTTTACCCTGAGGAGAGGAGGTAATGTGTGTTTTATATCTGTTTTTAAATCTGGTTTGTGGTCAGTAAGTTGGTGTTGTGGTTATATGAAAGGGTAGACAGAGCACTGCCTGCAAATTCAAACTCAAATGTCATCCATAGAAATACACATAACAGTCCGGTTATTATATACAGGATTCTAAGTCCCCCTAAATATCAACAAGTGTTTTAAAGTTTTAAATGTCTTAAATGTGTGATTTCCATGTATTATTTATTCAGTGAACCGCTTAATTATACTAAACATAAGGAACGTTGTTTCAAAAACCTTTTCGCCCAGCAACCAGCAGGGTTCTTTAAACTTCAGTCTTTGCAAACAGGCCCTGTAACATGCAATCTCATTTAATGAAATTGCAGAAAGATCATCTATATTTATCAAAAATCTGCAAGATTCGTGCGATCAAGTAACCAGCAAAATCTAAAGTTAGCTAAATGATACTGAATTTCATTGATCAGAGTCAATGTTAAAAAGCTGGAATACTAGCAAATTGAGGCTGCATTCAAAGCGTAATTGTTTTGCCACCAGTAGACTGCTCAAAACATGTCCAGGGCATCATCTCTTGGTTCTTTCCTCATCAAATAGACACCATGCATAGAATTCATACCAATTGTGGATTGGTTTACTTAGTTATTTGTGCAACAAAAGTAGTACATTCTCAAGTATAAAAGTAAAATGTTTGAATTTGAGTGATTTCTGGGGAAATGCAGAAAAAGGAGAAGAAAAACAAAACAAAAACTAGGTAGAACTTGAGGAATAGTACTTAACATTTTTATAATTTAACTTCCTCTTTCTTCTATTTGTAATTCCATCCCTTTGTTTCCTCTCTCTCTTCCTCTGTTGCAGCCTCCCACTGTCTGTCTTCCTGTCTCATCCTGCTAATGTTAAGTGCTTAGTTGATGTTTTAACAACTGCTTGATTAAGAAGATTGTTTTTTATTTGAAAAAAAAACTAAACATTGTAGCAGAGTGAAGAGTGTGTTTTCTGTGTGGTGGGTGTATTTTTACTGCTTCTGCTTGTGTGCTGGAGAAGGAGATCTGAGTTGAAAGGAGAGCGGTGTGGAAGCACCCACTGATACTGTGTGTCTTCACTGGGAGTACTTCAGTGTGTGAATGTGTGTGTGTGTGTGTAAAGCTTTATGGGTGCTCTTCCCAACCATTAAGCCCTTCCTGGTCTCTCCTGTGTAAAAATGACCTGCAATCAGCTCTGAGTGTATTGCCATTAAAAGGCTTCCTTTCTTTCCCACCCTGTATGAAGGCAAACAGCTCTGTTCGAGAAAATTATAACATTAATAGAGAAAATGCTACCTCGTAATTATTACATTCATCACCATTACCACCCACCATAATGGTTATGGTGGGGATATTTATGTACTTTTATTTTCTTTTTTCTAAAAAAATATTTATATATATATATATTATTTTTTGATTTTTATATATATATATATATATATATATATATATATATATATATATATATATATATAATATTCTTTGTAAAAGTGATTATCCTTGTTATATGTGTCATTTTGGGGGCATATATTGATTAGGCTAATTGAGTATTCTTAGGTAGTCCCATTATTTAGCATTATATACTGTATACAGTTATATATATATATAATAAATTAATATTGTACAGAATCTATCAATGTTCAAGCACCTCCCACAAAGACATATTTTGAGAGATTATACCATCCGTGTCATCCTTTTGCTTTACACAGATGGGTGACAAATTAAAGTAAAACCTTAATTTGGAATATCCATGGGAGATTTTGGACCGATGTGTTGTTATTAGACAGCACTATCAAAACACCAAATGAGGGAATATCTTTGAAGAATGGTGTTCCAACCCCTCCAGTAGAGTCTAGAGAGGATTGTAGAATCAATGCTGAGGTGCAATTGAGGCTGTGCTAATGGTTAATGGTGGTCCAATATCTTGGCCGTAAGATACTTTATGCTGGTTTTTCCTTAATCCAGCGCGACAATGCCCCCCAGTGAATGTCCTTGAGGCCAAGCCAGGAGCCCTGACTTGAATCAAACATCTCTGAAGAAACCTGAAACATCTATCCACCGATGGTCCCCTATTCAACCTGACAGACCTTGAAAGAATCTGTAAGAAATGAATGCTTAAAATCCCTAAGTCCAGGTGTGCAGAGCTTGCTGCGCCACAATCAAGAGGACTTAAGGCTGTGTAATTGCTGCCAAAGCTGCTTCTGGCAAGTACCTGTAGAGTCAGAATACTATCCATCCACTGCAGAAATACCAAAGTATCCTTTTTAGTCGCAGTGCCTACATGCAAAGCCCCAGGTGAACCGTGGTTTGAACTCCAGAGCTGCCTAGCTGTGAGTGTGTCCTGGTCCACTGTGCCTACCTGCCATCACAATGTGGTATTTCAGTTTTTCCCTTCAATACATTTAACTTAAACTTGAAAAATACTTCAACGTTATTCCAGTTTGAGCTCAGGCTTTAGAAGCCAAAGGACTTACAGTTATGTCCTCCACTGTATGTTCTTTTTCCATTTAGTGCATAGTTGTACTGAATATGTGCTAAGTCGTGCTAAAAACACATCACTATTGAAAGGGTGCCCCTTCATATCTAGGAATCAACAATGAAACAGTGCACCAAGTGAATAAGTAGAGTACAGCCATTAAAGAAAGTGAATTTATTGATGCTTAAAACCTTTTCAAACTTATGTTTTTAAAAAACAACAACAAAAGTTAACTTCCTTTTTTTATACAGCTTACTTCATTTTCATGACACCAGCAAACTCCATCCACTTAGGGAGTACAATGGAGGTCACGTAAAGCTCCATAAAAGGTAGTAAGGGATCTTAGTTATCTTTTTTTTAGAATTATATATTAAACTTTTCACTATCTCAGGACCAAAGTTCCAAAATCACAAAATAAAATCAAACTGGCTTAATGTTTGCATAGACCACCAGTTAAAAATATGGGTCATTAATTCACTCAGAACTAGAGGGATACATCAATGCTTATTTGACTTTACTTGTTAAATTTCTAAAAATATATGTCTGAGAATGTTAAATGTTTGGCAGAGTCACTGAGAAAGAGCAGTTTCTAACATCATTGTTTTCTCTTTAAATAAAGTTTTAATTAATGTGAGCACTGACTGGTACTGGTCAAGGATGGTCCAAGGAAGGAGCAAACCACAAACTAAGTGTAGTGGAATATGCTAGGAAGAAATCTTCAGCTGGTCAGAGCTGCTGTTTCGTGGCATGCTTAGAACCAACAGTTTATTCGGGTAGGGGTTTTGTTTCTTTTAGTGTATATGTTGACTCTAATAAACAAATACTGTTGGAGATTTATTGCACCAGATCAGGTTAAAACGAAGAATTGGTAAATCATGTGACACTGTAGGAATAAAGTGTTTTCTGGTTCTCAAGGTAGGCTTCAAGGTTGTCAACAGGAAAACTCACAACATAAGAACAACAGAACCCTGCTCCTATTGCAAGGTCCCCACTTTTATTATTACCATAGCAACTCCTCCCAACTCTCTATGTTACAGGCTGGACATTGGTGCCGGAACCACTGCTAATCATGCAGAACAAAAACCCTTCTCTCTCTCTCTCTCTCTCTCTGTGTGTGTATGTGTGTAGAGAGAGAGAGGATACACTGAATGCAGAATCACAAGAGGTGGTATTATATATAAGATATCAGACATGGAATACAAACATTTTAAACATGTCACAATCACAATACACAAAACTAAAAAAGTATAATTGAACAAGTATGCCTTTGAACACACAAAAGGAATGTGGTGCACGACACACACACACACACACACACACAGATATACATAAAGGAACTGTGTGTCCTTTTAGTGCCTAAATGCCAGTGGAGTTGCTTAAGCAAAGCTAAATCAAATTTAACTACTCCCACTTACTACCTGGATCAACTGCTACTTATCACGTACTACAGTAATCACTCTTACAAAAACCTGATCGCTATCAATCAAGACAAAATGCAGCCCTCCTAACCAACACTCAGAACAAACATGGATATACTGCCATCTCTTCTATATTTACATTGCTGGCACTGGTGCTGGGGGGTAACAGAAGATGAGGTCTAGATTTATGAACTGATACACGGAGACACCTACCACGTGGGTGGAAGGTCCCCTGCAGAGACTGGACTTCCAAGCAAGCTGGTGCCCAGCCTGTGGTTAAGTTTCAGCCATGCAAGCAATATATGGTGACCAAGAATCATCAAGTTTGGTTGACCATTTTAATACTTCTACCCAATTACAAATATTCAACATTTTAATTACTACTGATTTCAGAACCAACACCTCTAGGCAAAACATGTTAGCTCATATTGTTGTCTTCAATATTGTGTTTTTATATCAAGTATTTGGCTCTCAAACTATTGAGATCTTCATAGCTTGGGGATGAAAATTTTGTCCAGATTGCAGAGAAGTTTTATACTTCTGCACTTCTGGTAGTAATAATGTTGTGTCACAGGATTGGTAGCCACAGCACAAAGCATAGTATTTGTAATGACATACTTCAACAACCTACAGCTATGTGAAATATATTTTTAGTTCTTGAAACCCCAGGACACACACAAACACACAAGAAAGGTTGGTTAAAACCAGGGAAGTACATGCGGCTGTTGCAGTGTCTGACTAGGAAAGCCCAGGAAGCATTTCAGCTTTTAGTATGACAGTGAAAGCTATCAAAATGTAAAAAATGCAGTCTTAAGAGAGGCTGATAGTGCCACTTGGTGACCCTTAAGGATAAGAGGTATGGATAATGATGGATAGATGCTCAACCTTATTCAGCAATGTTACTATTGTGTTCCACCAGAAAAATGTATGTTGCTCAAGTTGGTTTTGCAAAATTTAGCAGTGAATTTGACCTTTGAAGTGCTATTGGCAAGTCACCTTGTCCACAGCCTTGTAGTTGCCTCCCATTCATAACACCTTGGGCCAACATGCATGCTATGCCTTTCAGAAACTGATGAGGAGTGATTGCTGGTTTGAAGATCAGCAAGTATTTGAATGTGTTGTTACCATCTACAGTGACACATTAGACAACCATTTACAGGTTCCAAGCACTGACCTTGCAATATTTTAGTGTTTATGTGGCGGTGGTCTGCACCTCTAGAAGTATTACACTGCCCTTTTCTTTCCCTCCTGCTTCCTGTAGCCATCAAGGTTGCAGTCAGAGGCAG
>BRZM01003324.1:72730-90323 GCA_033238685.1 Lates japonicus
TCCATATTAATTTCTTATTGATTAAATTAATTAATTTGGTTTTGAACTTTTGTGTCTGACTTCCTATGTTCTTACAGTCTGAGCCAAGTTTGCAACAAAAAGTTTAAAGGTTGATGCTTACACACACACTGCTAAGAGTAGGTCATCTTCTCTTCTGTAAACTGTTTGATTATTGCTGCTGGCCACCACTGTTGTGTCATCAGTAAACTTAAGGTAAACTGGGCGGAAGATGCAGTGTAGTCATATGTCAGCAGGGTGGGCTGGGTACAGAGGCCTGGGAGTTCAGTGTGTGGTGATGGGCCTTGATCTTGACGCTGACGCAACCAGTGAAAGTGGCACTGCAATCATTCAGATTAACATACAGGAGACTGATGCAATGGTCTGCATGTCCTCAAGCACTGTATCTCTCTACTGACAGCAAAGTGGCTGTTGACTCTCTGATTCTGTTCTGCTTCTCTAATATTGTAGCAGGAGGTTGTTGTTGCTGGCTTCGGTCTCCCTAGATCCTGAATGCAGTATCCAGGTCCTCAGCAGCTTTCAAACCTCTACTGTCAGCGCAGCCTGGCCCATGAGGTGATATTTTACAATTGACTCGAGAACATCAATACCTTACTGATACTGTAACCTGTCAAGTCTTGGAACATACACACATGTCCAGCGGGTCATACCCTGATGATCGAGTTTTGAATTGAACATTAGATTTACCACCAAAATCTTCCTTATTAGTGTAACTTTGATTTATCAGACCACTGACCCGATTTCTTTACCTGTTATTTTCCTGGCACATAGTCAGAAGTACTGCAATATTTCATACAGTTGGACCCAATATTGTATCCTTTTATAAACTTGTCCTACAATCAGTCACACCTTCAAGTAGCTGACATTCACACTCCCTTCCATGGGAGCTAGGTGAAGAGGCAATAGTGCTGGCAGTAGAAGTGGGTAGTGATGGAGTGGGATGTACTGTGCGTATTGTTCGTCTGGCATCAGCCTGACGTAATGGCACCTACTGGTCAGGCTATCACACAATTCAAAGGCATGAATGTATTCCAGGAACTGCACTGAGGTTAAGTATGTCACTGAAATTATGACTGAACCCCCCACCATTCTTCAGCCTCCCCAACACCTGCCTGTGATAAGAAGCAGATATAGAACTCTTCCTCCAAATCAGGGTCAAAGGTCAAATGGCCAGCTCAGAAGACACACTATTCTAATGGACCACTGTTCATATGGAACTTATGAATGAACTTATTCTCCAGCGATCTTTATTCTATACTAACTTTGTCTCTGCATTAAAACATTCCTTCTGTTACTTTATCAAGAAAGTAACCTGAAAAAATCTATCTGGTTGGACCTAGTCCGTCCCCCATACCTAACAGGGTCTTCTCCTTGTTTATCTTTTCTGCACCAGGTCTCTAGCGTGGGGATACGTCACATTCAGGCAAACAACGCCCACATTTCTCCTTAGCTTTTAAGCCTGTGAAATAATTGTCTCACCATTCTGTAAGCGCAATTTAATGATCAAACCATACTGCCATCTATTGACCATGTCTAAGCTTAACTAAAGTTACATGTGTTTCTCAGTACTGGGATCAAATCATTATTCTTTATGTCTTGTAATGCCACTGTTTATTACTAATGATGAACACAATTGTATTTTGTATCTTTATCAGTTAATCAAGCAGTTAATAAGATTTTGTTGAGTTATATGTTTTAGCCATGTTTGTATTAATGCATTTATCTTTCTTTATGTACCACCAAGTTATATCTTGTCTTGTATAATGTCTTAATTGATCATGGTGGAAGATGAATATCGATGTCGCCCATGTGTGCAGATTAATAATTTAGAGTTTATTAGCGATCATATTTCATTCTAGAGACAAAGTGAGGACAATTGGATAAGTGATTCGAAGCTGAGAGCATCTCCAGTCCTCATACCTTCGACTTCTTACTATATCCTCAAAGAGAATAAAACTCACAGCACACACAAAGAAAAATGCCTTTTGGTAGAAATCAGGTCAAACTACACAGCCACTCGCCATGCACTATAAATTTTTCGTGTTCGCTTTGTTCTCTTTCCACACGTGCTCAACAAGTAACTCTTTTATCTATACGTCTGAAGTAGCTTTCTCTGTTCTTAAGCTAAAACAATGTCAAAATTAAGCCAAAGACAGCATCAGAATACCTGCTTGTCTATTGGTAATGCATTTTATTCTGAAGATTTTGACAGTTTGAGAGTTGCCACCAGCAGACACCCAGCATCCTGTACAGTTAACGAAAATGTTAAATGAGCCATGAAACTTATTTTTCCTCCAACCCGCCGCAAGAGGACCTGCAGATTACACTGACCGCCTGCAGGAAACCTCCAAGGAAACTAAGTTTGCTGAGACAGAAGATCTCTGATAAACTCGACTAATGCTGAACCACTGAGATTAGCAGAATCGTCACCCGTGTTAACGGAGACACTGCCCCACTCCTGGGAGAACCCACCTGGACCCTGTGTTTCATTGCTACTGCAACCTCAGCCCAGCCTGGATTCAGCTAGTGCAGCTGCTTGCCAGCCTCACAATAGACCGGTCTTAACATTCTGCTCATGAGAAGGTTGATGATGATAAAATTAGTAAACTTTGATTTTTCTCCATCTCAAAATTCATTTAAATAGATTATAGTTACCAGACTAAATGGTTTAACTACCATATCACTCTGCTCATTTTACCTGCTGTTAATTCACCATGCTAGTTTTATCATCCCTCTTTTATTTTTCTTCATATGTTTTCACTCTATATATTCACTTTAGTAATCAATAAATTGTAAAACATGTCTACATATGAACCAACATGATTTTGTGTGTTTCTGTCATGTGATCCAGATCCCTGGATCAATCACAACCTTAGATATCAGATTGTTTAAAATTTATGGTGTGAATATTGATGTAGAATGATTGTTAAACACAAAATAACTCCAAGTTTATTCTCTTAAAGGGACTAGTGCCCTTAATGAGTGTAAATTGGATTTTGAAGATTATTTTGTGCATTTTCCAGATATATAACTGGACCCATGTAATTTATGGGTCTTGAGTGATCTATGAGTGATATTAATAAGTTGACCATGTTACATAGCGTCAACTGATTGTGAGCAAATTGTGATGGCTGGAATTTTCACTTTGACAGACACAGAGATTCATGGCAGAACAATTAGTAAAGGTTGCTGTCAGTTTCACATGCTTGCAGAAACCATTTTAAGGCTGTTTTTGACTCCTGGTACTCTTCCAGTCTGCTTCTTCCCAGTGGTGATGCAGCTCACATCGCCCTTGATGAAACACTCTGCTTATAATATCTGCCAGCCCCTATTCTTTCACTTCTGACTGGTAGGTGTAGATTTACCCTTCCCATTCTGTTCCATCTTTTTCTTTAGAAAAGCCCAATGAATTTTGATTTTGAGAAAGTGTTGCAGCCTGTACTTTTTCAGAACTTTACCTATTTTTTGAAATTATCTGCCTTTCCTTCTCCCCTGAGCTTTTTGTATTTGTTTTAAGATGTCTCTTCTGGAAACCTCATGAGGCTCGTCGGGTCTTCCTAAATAGCCACATAAGTGGAAGCTGTCTGATCTGTCTTTTTACTTTTGTGCATTATTTTTTTCCATATGACTTGCTTTTCTTTTTTTTGAGGGTTGACTTCAGCAGAATCTATAGTTTCTTGAATTTGTTTCTAGAGGTTCTTTAATGTTTTTATTCTTCTCATTATGATTCGTTACCTAAAACACATGTGCATCACAATAAATGACCACATTGCAACTGTTGTTACAATTTGCTATTACGGTAATCTCTCACGATCTGATAAATTAAATTTGGTTAATTTTGCCATACTGTAATGTATCTATCTGTTTTCATTGCTACTTTATAAGTACCATTTGTAGCACTGCTTTTCTGCAGAGAACTCAGTGGTGGATTGGATCTCCCTGAAAATATGGCATTCACATTGTAAAAACTTTCCTCACACACAGCCCATAACAGAACAACTCCATTCTGACCCTACCGTCCCTTGCAGGAGCCAAACTTCATACACAGGGATCCGAGCCTTCACAGTAGCCACTCCCATGGCTCCTGGGCGCCCTGCCTGAGAACACAAAGGCCCCTGAGGCGGGAGGCGCCTTCCTTGGGAATGCTACTTTGTTTAATGCATGTTTTATATCTTCATTTTAATCTGTTTTAACATAACATAGTTTGCTTCAACGTAAATTGTACTATAAATAAAATAATCATTATTTTATTATTGCGTGGTAACAATCTTTTTCAGTAATCAAATAAACAGGCACTACTCACAGGACTGTGTTTTAGCATAGAATTAGCAAAATCATGAAATATAGCCACATAGCCATAATGTGTATAAGGACACTGAGCTGCGTCTAGTAATTCACCAAAAATTTTTTTTTTAAATAAATAACATCTAGAAATAATTTGGGTATCAGGGTGGTGCTTTGGACTGACCTTCTCAGTCATCATTACAATATCATCAAAATATAGGAAAAAAATGAGGAGAACTTACTTTTGGTCTTCCAGCTTCAGAAGATCAACTGATATAACGTGACTTGTGGAATGTTCCAAATTTTTCAGATGGGATGTATTGGGGTAACATGACTAAGTGAAATCCCCAGGGACACGACTAAAATGTGTAATTTAATTAATTAAAATGATGATTTCTGATTTAAAAATATATGTTTAAAAGCATAGATGGGATGTAAGAAGTGACACAACAATGCAAAAAATTCTGAAGGATTTTAATCATTATATCCTTCAGTAAAGTGTAAGTGTTTGAGATCGGGGATGGTAACAAAGGCTATTATTTCCTGAGTCGTTTTTATTGATGTTTAATTCTATATCTTAAATTTTGTGAATTAGATCAATGTGCAGGACACTTTGTGATAATGAAATGTATTTACCAGTTAATTTCGTCACGTTTATGCAATTTATACATATAACCCTGGGGACGAAAGCCAGCGCACCCATTTGGCAAATAAGGTGCCACTTGTCGAATAACCTGGGAGGGGTCTGCGGTTTTATCCACTTGGACAGCCCATTTGGCCTGCTTTTTATTTGCGGGCAGGTAAAGTTGTTTTTAGGCATGTTGCGTGCCTCTCGACAATGTCAACTGGGGTTGGCTCAGCCCCATCGCCTTAAAATGAGATAAGGACAGCGGTATAGATAATGGATGGATGGATGGATGGATGTTGTCAGAGATTCTTAAAATAACACAGTTTCTGATTTTGTTCCACAGGCTCAGATTGACCTACTTTTTGTCATTCAATGGCAACAATTCCACATGGAAGAGAACTCCTATGAAAGAATTGAAGTGAATTGTAGTTTTATGCCATCTGCTTGAATATCAACAAAAATAATTTCAGATTTAAAGGTTTCACTGACTACTTTCATTCCGCTTGAGTAGTTTTTTTTTTTTTTTTTGGCTGAGGGGCTACCAAGATAACTTAGACTACTGGTTGTAAGTAAGTTACAGTTGTACATTTGTAATTTTTACATCAGAGGTAAAGCAACAAATAAATAGAACAGTTTAGACTTGGCCTCAGTTCATAATGATAGATGTTATGCCTCACAGCAAGAAGGTTCGGTTCAAACCTAGTTCAACCCTAGGCTCTGTGTGGGCTTGCATATTCTCCCTGTGTTCTCCCGTCTGCGGTGTGTCTCAGGAGTACTCAACCCTAGACACTCAGCCTGGTATGCTGGTTCCCAGCAAACCCCATCGCTTTATGTAGAGTTTGCATGTTCTCCTGTGCATGTGGATTCTCTTCTTCAGGTGCCAACCCTCCGCCCGTCCAAAGACATGGGTCGTGGGTTATTAGTATTAATAATAATAATAATAATAATAATAACAGATGGATAATAATAATATAATAATAATAATATGGATGGTGTGGATGGATGCATTTTGAAACATAATGTCTGATTTGTAAATAACAAAAGTAACAATGTAACAAGCCACAAAGGTTATGGCTGATTTCTTTGTCGTTTCCTTCTTGTCCTTAATGCAGCTGTACATAAAAATAGTATGTGATCAGACCTTTTATCTGCATCCTGTCTGTATTTTCCAGAGATTGTATCTCTACCACCACTGTCATCAGTCAGTACATATGTACCAATGGGTCTCTTTATAGAGATATGTATTTTTGCTCTCTCTTCCCTACTCCTCTCCATCTCCCCTCTCCTAATATACATATAGTAGCCCTGTCTCAGTATGCCGGCACCATGCTGTGAATTCCATCTAAGCAGAAAAACAAGTGGAGATTGTTATGCAAATGGATATGTGGTGGGCCTTGTGTGGGAGAAAAAATGGCAATGTTTGTATCCTTGTGTGTGTGTTGGGAGGCAGCAAAAGACCAGAAAAAAGAGGAAGAAGACACAGAGACAGAAAGAGCAAGAAAGAGGTGAAAATGAAAAAAAAATCAAAAGGGAGAAGAAACAAAAATGCCCCTAGATTTTTGTTTCTTCTCCCTTTTTTAGGAAATGTGGTAAAGATGCAGCCATAGGCAGGCAGTCTGTACCTGGATGTGTTTATCATACAGAGGTAGCCTCCTAAATACTCAGATAGAATTTCAACAACTGTGTGTAATGGCCCATCATTACAGTCTTGTTTCTTTTCATGAGTGTGTTTATATATATATTTGCATCATATGTCTATGTATCTGTGTACGTTTTTGGAAATGTGCCTTTCACTATCTTTCTGTCAACATCTGTACCAATACACACACACATGCGCACACTCACATCCCTGTGCACTTATTGTTGTGAAGTCCCACCATTGACATAATGCATTGCCTGACCCTTTACCCTAACCATAACCATCACATCTGAGTGCCTAGCCCTAACTCTAACCTAGACCTAAACCTAAAACCTTATAACCAAGTCTTAACTCTCAGACATCCATTTAGACTTGTAGGGTCCAGCTTTTTGGCCACCCACAAGCTGTTAGACCCCACAAGTAGTGGACTCCCAGTTTTCAGACTTCATGGATATAGTGAAACAAGCCCACGCACACAGATGCAACACGTTCATAAATGCTCATGCTTTTGTCAATCCTCCAGTCTCCTATAAAATTTGATATTTATAAAGTAAACTACTTACGAGGGAGCTTCAAAAAGTTTGTGGAAAAAGTACATAGCTAAAAGTCATATGTAGGGATTTTGATCTCAATGCACCTGTACGTTCTTGTACTAACGTGTCATAACATGTTCTAACATGGGAACCCTTAAAAATGCATGTTGCAATGCAAAAATAAGCTTCAAAACTTAAACCGTCCTTTTTCCACTAACTTTATGAAGCCCCCCGTATTTGCTTTGCCAAATACACTCTGGAAGAAACATGACTTTTGGTGTGAATGGCTGTTGCACAAAGCTAAGGATTATAATAATATAAGACTGAGGCTGCACCCTGTGTCCCACATGTTGTGAGGTGCTCACATGTTGTTTAGGTTAAAGCATTTAGTAAATATTAGGGAAAGATAGTAGTTTGAATATTAAAAACTGAATAGGTCTAAGTGAGCACTTGCTTCTTCAATGTTTAACCAAATCATAAACACAATTTTCTGAACCTAAAAAGGGATAGTTCTTCAACATTTGGAAATATGCTCTTTGCTTTTTTTATGAGTGAAATGAGACAATTGAGACCACTGTCATGTCTGTGTCATTTAGAAAATTCAAATTCATACTGCTGTTTGAGCACTGGGGAGAAAACAAGATCTGTAATCATCTGTATGAATTCTAAATTCACAGTATATAAACACAACAAGCTGTGGCTTGTACTCAAGTGGAAAGTGTTCAAAAATGTGCACATTTCACCAATATGCTCCAGACTACTCTGTTGCTGTTCTTTTCACTAATGGATGATGGAGTAAAATTAGCAAGATAGATGAACAAATAACCATGGCTCGACTATCTAAGAAATGTACACGCTTTTAGCGGACGCAAATATTACAAGTAATAAACGAAGGTAAGTCTTTTGCTGAAATTGTAAAATGGGCAGCCTGGAAGAAAATGTGATAAACATATCTACAGAACAGTGTTGTGGGTAACTGTGGGTCTCAGGGGCTTGAAGGGGAGCCAATGCAATGTACAGACCTTTGTGTCAGGCAAGCTGATTGGTTGATTCTACTCCTGTACGGACTTGTGATGATAACAAACAACAAAACGTATCTCAGTAACTGTCGTTCACGCTTGCCCATATGCAGCCTGCAGAAGTGTATATTATATCTTATGTGTTTAACCTGTGAGTGAACAAAAATGTAAAATTGACAGTTGGTGGTTTAAGGGGAAGTTATATTCTGGAGATGCTGGGATTTACAAACGGAAAAGGAGCCAAAATGCAGAACTTGGAACCTAACAAAGATGGGTTTATTGTAAAATAACAAAACACTTGACGAAGGAGCAGGCAGGCAGGCTTCAAACAAAGGTGGACTCAGCCCGTGGGTCCAAAAACTGAAATACTCTTCTGATCTCAGGGCGTGGCAGGCGAACAAGGTAATGAACCAGGCCTCTGGGTTTGGGGAGAGACAAGATTGTAACAAATGGAGAGGTTTCAAAGGCTAAGGGTCATGAGCTTAGATACCATGCTGGCAAGCGGACGATCTGGCCAGACTAGTGAAGGACCGGGTATAAATGCAGCAGAGGTCAGGTGAGGTAATGAACCAGATTGATGTCAAGGGCCGTTGGTGGAGGGACACTCAGGTAGGAGGAGATAACCAGATAGCCACGCCCTGGAAAACAAACACAGACAGGGGGAGACAAACAGGAGACACAGGGAAGGGAAACACACTGACCACAAGAGGGGATAGAGGCATACTGCCAAATCCTAACAGGAGATTCCAGTGTTTCACATACATTGATTTAGCCTATTTAGGGAATGAAGCAGACAGGCTGCGGTGGACACCGTGTGAACCAGCTGAAGTTAAGATAACTTGAAACAACAACAACTACACTCGACACTTCAAGTGTAATAAAAAGTAAAAGGTCAATAAGTATTTTATCAAACCATTGAGACTTGACTGAGACAAACCAGCCCAGCTGGTTAGTGGCTGTGCGGATAGAAAATCACAGTTCAAATCCCTTCAATATAAACCTTTTTTAAACTGTAATATTTTGTGGTTATTATTATTCCTGGATATGAATATGTTGCATTGCATGTTGACTTAAGTGGTGCTCCTAAATTTTGTGTTGGTGCTCCTAAAATTTTCAGTAGGGAGCTGCAGTGTTACAAATGGAAAAAGTTAAGTCTGGAGCCCTTACATCATGGTGAGTTTGGAAAGGGTGAAATTATTTTAGCAGCCTCATATGCATTTAACGCCTTGTTGACAGCAGCAGAAGTCAAGGGATAGAGTGGGGGATTGATATCTTTACTCCTAGACTATCAGCTTGTTGGTGACCTGAGTGTCTTTTGTTTTCTCAACCTGAAAATTAAATACAACAGAGGCCAAGAATATGTATGCAATGAGAGAAAAAAAATAGATAAAAATCTTGCTTCTCTTTTCATGAATCAACCATTTAGCAAGTTCAAACAGTTTGTACAGGACATATTATGTTAAAACATTTATTGTCACTGTGTCCACAAATTAATTCTAATTTGAATCCTATGAAAACTTTTGTGGCTTTTGGACTTAATGCAAAATGGAAAATTAATTGAAAATCACATGATCAGAGGTGGAGTCCCCACTCAAAAAAGTTGCAAAATCATCTACAATGGTTTGGAAGTTATTGGCAAAACCCTAGCAATTGTTATTGAACTGCCACCATGTGGTCAGTTGATGTAAATTTTACCTTTTTGAATATCTAAAATCTGCCAAGTTTGGTGTTTGTAGGTCTTACATAGGACACAGCAGAAAATAATAACAATGGGTGAGTACACAATGGGGGGCACAAAATGTGTTGGGGCATTGCATCCCATTGCCCCCATTGGCGACAGGCCCACCTATAAAATACTTGTATATGAATGTAAGTTTTAGGAGACAGGCTTGAAATATGTAATGTTTGTGTGTGGATATATCTGTGTGATGTGCATATGCATCTTTTGCCCATTACTCAACACTCTCTCTCTAAATCTCTTTTCTACCTTGTCAAAACTCACAGATACACATTACATACATACTTTACCTCACATCGTCTCTTCCACTCGGTTTTTATTTGTCACAAAGAAACACACTCTACTTTCCTTCTCTCACTGTCAGTACTTCTTTCTCAGTCTCGCTGTCATTCTCCCTTGCTTGCAGACGTGGGGTGGGGCCAAATCAGATTACAGCATTCAGCAAAGCATGAATAGGTGGGATTTTTTTTTCTTTTTTCTTTTTTGTTGAATATTTATTTCATACAAAAAATCTTTAAATGATTTGTTGTCATGAAGAAAAAAAAACATGTCACATACCAAATGTTGAGCGTAGTAGCTATTTGTGCTTTGCCTACTTATGCTGACGTGACAGGAAGACAATGGAGGGGAGAAAGCAGACTGAAAAGGAAAAGCAAAGCCTAATTGAGATAGAAGCAAAATATAGTACACTGCTATGCCACTATTTTTATTTATTTATTTTACCTCAACTGGTTTGCTGGGGAAGTTGATTATAACATAAATTGTTTGTTTTTTTTGGACCTGCAATATATGACATGGAGGGAGGAGGATATATTAGCCCACAATAGCTCTGACAACATAGTTACTAGCTAGTTCACCCACTCACTGTGCTCACTGCTCAGTCAGCTTGTGTGTTACACAGTTGCAGATATTACACTGGAGAAATAAAGTGCTTATAGTGCTTTATAGCTATTCTAGCAAAGTCACTGTGCCACTCGAGGATGCAGATGCAGGGGAGCTTGACCAGGAAGAGATTAGGCTAGTGGAGCTGCCTTTTTGTGATTGTTTTGAAGTGCATCTACTCTGAGATATCTGCATAGCCTGTTAGACAACTCTACTTTTTGCATACAGCAAGATCTACAGTTACAATAGAGTCTGTCTATTTCTGACCACTCATTTGCTGTTCCCCAACCTCAGTAGCATTTTACAGTCTGTACAGATCCAGCCAAGGTGATCTGTAAGGTGTGCAAATATAAAGTCAGCAGAGGCAAAGATGTTAAACATCTGTAAACATCTGCAATGCACACTTGCATTTCAAGCATCCTACCACAGTATCCAATCAACTCCCTCAAGTGCCAAATTAACAACACAACCATAACCTCAAGTTACACATATTTCCACTTTTATTCAAATACAAATACTTTTTTTTTTTTTTTTTTTTTTTTAGCTGCCTCAACAAACACAGATGCAAATAAAAGTATTGGGCTCTCTGCACATCCCTATTGCAAAACAGACACTTGGTCATTATCCAACAGTGTCATCAATTATTAGGTCTGGTTTATGAAACCCCTGTGCAACTTGCCACCAAATACTCCTTGTGTATTGCTATTCAAAGTGGACAGTGATCCTGCACACTTTTTTTTTTGTTTTTGATTGCTTTGTTTTGAATGAAGGTTGCATCATTTTACATCAGCAGCAGAGACAGTGGCAGGCTGGACCCCCCTTCTCCCCCCAGCTCTGAGGGCAGTGCTAACGTAAAGAGAGCTGGAGAACAGACCACAGATCACATCACCTCAAATTTACAGTCTTTACACATCTTAACTCTAAATGGTGGGATTGATTTGGATGCTAATGGCCTTTTAACCTCATGTGAACCTGAATGAGGTTATCAGACAGCTTCCCTGTGAGGATTTGACTCAGATATGACCCAGAACTGACACTAACATTTGTGGGAAGCAGACAGTATCACGTTTGTTTGTACTCATTCAGGATTCTAATCATTCAATTTAAAATACAAAACCTTCACAATATGTGGTGTAAAGGAACAATAATATCAATATTACATTTTATAAAGCATCATTTGCAACAGTCATTCGCTGTATTATTTCAGCTTTAGAGAATTTTTTAGATACAGCACTACAATCTAACAAATAATACATTATGATAACATGTGTTATTGTCCTTTTAGTAATAATGGTAGTATAATGTTATGGAAACCTGTTATACAGGTTATACATATGCTATTTATATTCTGCATTTGTAGACATTAAACCAACCTAGCAAATAATAAATTTGTCTAAAATGGGATATTGTGATATAAGTCTATGTTAACCTTTGTATTGTCAATGCGTTAATTCTAAATAAGTTTTAGTTTCCTTTATAGATAACATAACTTTTAAATATAGTACTAATTTATTTATATATTATTATTGAATATATACTTCTTATCTTTCCTACAAAGCACACTGCCGTTCATCAATATAAACATTAACCCAAAGACAAAGTTGGCAGTATCTTTTATTTAGCCCCGAGCAGTTTCTGCAGGTATTCCTTTCAGGCTGCGTACAACCCCAACAACCTTCACCAGTAAAGTGGGGCAGTCTTTATGCTGCGTGAGAGGCGAAACTTGCATAAAAATAAATATTTGCAAAGCACTCACTGCAGCTTGTTAAGCTTATTGCTTTGAATGAGTATACACTGCAAACAACAATATGAAAATGTTCATATGTAAAACAGGCAAAAGGCCAAAATATCAGAAATCAGTTACAATGCTTTAAAGGAAGGATGCACACAGTAATTCATTTTTTCTGGGAAAATTGTGAGTAGGAAATAACAAAAACAAACAAACAAAGAAATGACAAGGTAAAATCTTCTGTATAATCCATACTGAAGTTGTAGCGACAAATTCTGTTTAACTTTGTTATATCATAACATTACTTTATGTTGGTTGGTGTTGAAGAGCCAGATGCAGTATATGTGTGTTGTATAGATCTATCTTACAAACAAGAGAAAAGAAAAGTTTTCATTATGACACTATGGTAATACTAATAACTAATAATAGTAATAATAAAAAAAAAGATACAAATGTGTTGGCAAACTGAGATAACAAAGCAGAATAATATATTTCCAACAATGTAATGAACACATAGGCTTGTGGGGAACTGCAGTGGAAAGTTCTATTTTCATTTTCAACCTCCACCAAATTTTCATCATAATTATGTCAATATTCCTCCAAATGCAAACACTTCCAATCCTGACAGAAAGTAATATGGTGAAATGCCATTAGAAATGAGCCCCCCCATCTACAGACACACGCACACACACATGCACAGATGCTCACACACACATATGCACACCAATCACCTTCCAACTTGCCCCCGCCCTCCACTCAATAAAACTTTTGGCAGGCCTGAGCTGTTGTAATTGGCAGCCGGCTTGCTGTGCCGATAGACTCCCCTCACTCCTACGGGTCAAGAGTAATTTACTGAGCTGCTAAACGCCACTAGTTTCTCTGTCTTTCTCTCTTTCTACCCAGTCTAATCCCCCTCACCCTCCACCCCCTCCTCTTGCTCTTTTTCCCCCTGCATCTTCCTTATTGGAATTCCCATCCAGGCTGTATTACAAGCCGAGATGATGGCTTAATCCCTTGTTAATTAGGGACAACATCTCTAGCAGCTGAGGCTAAAGTGGAGAGCGGCAGAGGCTCCAGAGACACGAGGGCTCTGGCCAAGCATGCAGCCCAGTCAGGAGAGCCTGGCTCAGGCTAAGGGAGCTGGCGAGGAATGGGGGTAAGGAGGAGGTGGGGGCTTGGATGTTGCACTGGATGAGGATTGATAGGGGCGGCTGCTAATCACCCACTGATGGTTCTTCTAGGCTAATGGGGCCCGGACAACTGGGCAACTGGATGTTCCTTTTGGCCCACTCCACTCACTTCAACTGGGTCAGGGGCAGTGTGGCTTCACTGGTTGTTTACTAGGGGTTGTTTCTTTGAGGCCTCCATCATTCATTTGGCTGGTTATCACCAAACAAAATGTCTTTTTTATTGGGATTTGTTTGACTGCACTCAGGTATCCAGGTTTTGTAAAGTGGGTGTTTGTGTCTACGTGTGTTTGTGTGTGTTTATTTATATGAATATTTGTTCAGCACCTCATCTACTTTTCTCGATAGCTATGGATCATATTTCCCATGGTACACACAAAGCAGAGCCTAAATCGCACTCAAACAAACAAACAAACTTAATCCCAGTCATAACCATCTCTACACTGTGTTTTCTTGTGTAAAATTGTCTTCTGTAAAATTGTCACAGGAAGAATTTTCAGGTAAATGGAGGAAGAATCAGCAGAGAAAAAAGGCAGAAAGATGGAGACTCAGTAGCGTAAAAATGAGGAGTAAAAAGGCATATGAAAAGTTTTGTGTTTCTTTTTCAGCCCACAGCGAAAGCCCTGTGCTGGAGTGCAGTGTTAGGCATAAAAATGACTGTGATGAACAAGAAATGTTTGACAGGATGGTATTATCATCTATTGATGACACATGTACAGTACTGTGGGAAAACAGAATGTCCATGCAGAGACACCAGCCAACCAGGAATCATATACATACATGAGATAGAGTTTAAAATAATATTTCAACATCAAAATGGAAAAGTAATCCCTGCAAAGCAA
Organism: Lates japonicus; assembly: GCA_033238685.1. Classification (NCBI taxonomy): domain Eukaryota; kingdom Metazoa; phylum Chordata; class Actinopteri; family Centropomidae; genus Lates; species Lates japonicus. The sequence goes on from BRZM01003324.1 coordinate 87,230, forward strand.
CCTAATTGTCATTAAAGACAATTAGTGAAAGTTATAAAACTGAAACTGATAAATAAACATTGGCCACTGGAAATGAACTGCTAAAAAAAACTCTGTTTTTGGTAAAGCAGACAGAATGTATTATCATTCCTGTTATCATTCCTCAGTCAGTATAAGAATAGACATACCTTCAAAAGAAATGTATATAATACTAATAATTTACACTTTCCAAGATTTGAAGTTTACTGTATGTTATGTAATACCCTTTGATATTTCACAGAAATACAGTGAAGTCAATAAGTATCCTATTACATCATTACAGACAATTCTCTAGTCCCTCTTCTCATCCACTTGCAGTGGTGTAGAGTATTTAAAAACAGTTACAAGTACTGTACTTATGTACATTTTTGAGGTACTTAACGTGGATATTTCCATTGCATGCTACTTGATACTTCTACTTCCCTGCATTTCTAAGGAAAATGTGCTTTTACCCTGTTGCATGCATATAACAGCTATAGTTACCAGTGACTTTTCAGATTAAGATTTTATACACAAAGCATATGATCAGTTTCAAAAAAAAAAAAACAAAAAAAAAACCCAACAGTACAGGGAGTAGGTACACTTAGGTTTTCTTCACCAACTAAATTTCAGTCAGAGAACGTTAAAAGAACCACAGAAGAGAAAGACAATTTTTTTTTCTTTGTGCACAGGAAGAATAAACTTTGGTGCTTAGACCCTGGCAGGAAATAGTCAACTCTATCTGGTGCTTCCAATAAGCAGGAAACTTCCCCCAAAGCCCAGACACTGGTGGTGGTGGTGATGAGGAATGGAGCCCGAGGTTAGAACGTCTTCATGAGAGGGAAACGTCTGGTTAGAGGGTAGACAGGAGATGGTCAGGCATCCACAGTTGAGGGGGTGAAGGGTTGGAGGTGGGTCCCGCAATGTCACAGTCCTGAAATGACAGCTGAATGACAGCAGAGAGAAAGAGAGAGAGCACAAAGCTTACAAGTGACTGGCTCAAGGTTTGTGTGTCAGGTTGTGATTGGATCAAAAATGAAATGAGCTGGTGGGGCTTAGAGATAGCGGGAAAACTGCTTGTGACTCAGATGGCATATGTAGAGAAAAAAGCTTCCTGAAAGAACTTTTGCTAGTCTACTATAGTCTACTTTACTGTAACATTTGACTGATATTTTGTCTGCATTGAAAAAGTAAGTAAGATTTTGAACATGATACTACTACTTATTTGTAGCATTTTTATACTGTGGTATAGCAAGAAGAACTAAATACTGTTTATTCTCTGTTTATGTGCATACAACCTTTAAGATAACTGCTCAGTACGCCTGTGGACACATGAAACACACCATGAAAATGAACAGAAAGTGAGTGAGAGAGAGAGGGGGAGAAAATACACTGCCCTTGTGGCTCACCCTGTTAAAGTGTCTTTATTAGGAGTCAGGGACTGATCACGCTGCTAAGTGACCTGCCAAGGTCACAGAGAAGGGCAGCCGTGGTAATTAGTATGCTCTTTAGTGCAGCAGGGCTGCATTTGGCTTCAGCAACATTAGTATGCGTCACTGTGGGACTAAGGGGTTTGCTAAGCTACACTAGCCATTAGTATGCTCACTTCTCAGTAGAAGATACTGTGCTAGGCTGTGTTCATTATTAGTCCAGAGCTGTAGTGGACAGCGATCACAGCTGCGCCCACTTTACCAACTTTGTTTTTGCTTTTGTTTTTGTGGTTCAAACACTGAACCCTGTGGCTACACTGGTACGCAGGGATGCAGTGTAATCAGTGAGATAACATAGCTGTTTGTGGTCAATGTTACCTCCAAACTGTAAATGGCTGAATTTTAAAGCTGCGCTCATTAATACATGTACACAACACATGGCTTGAATGATAATGTGTTATGTGAAAGGGGATGCTCACTGAGACAAACTGACAAACTCGACTTCAGTTCATTTTAGTTTTCTAGAGTATTAGTATCAGTTCATTTTTATGTTTTTATGATTTGAAACTTAACTGTTTGGTTTAGTCTCACCACTCTCAACCTTGTCTCTGGAAGCAGCAAGTAGCTTTTATAAAAGCTCCTATAAAGCCCCTGTTTGATACCTGTGTCACTTTTTGTCCTCTGCGTCAGCTCCTGTGGCAACTGGCCTGGTCGACGGCTCACCTGTTCCAGCTTTGGAGGGTTTGGTTGATGTCTCACCTGTACCTGAGTCGACCACCCCGACCAGTGTCTTTCCTGTTCCAGTGTCGGGGGATCTGGTTGATGTCTCTTCTGCTTCTAAGTCAGTTGCCCCGGCTGACGTCTCACTTGTTCCTGTGTCGGCGCTGCTCACCCTTATCTCCTGTCTCTGGTGGGTCCCCTGTGCCTGAGCTGCTGCCTCTCTGCGGCCTGCCTGCTCGCCGACTCCTGTCCTCTGGACTCCAATGCGTCTCCTGAGCCAGAGTCTTTGCCACTTTCCCCTCACCTGCCTGCCTGCCAGCTTCCCTGCCTTTGTCACCCCTCTTCTTATGATTCATTAAAAGAACAATAACCTTTTCCCTGTCTTCTGGGTCCCATAAATAAACCATAACAACCTGCCTGCATCTAGCTGGTAAAACAAATTTGAGTCTTTAGCATTTAAAGAGCCAAATGTTTTTTCTCAGGAGTTGGTGGAGACAAAAACAGAGCTACAAAGAAGGAGACTGAATATTGGAATGACATTGATCAGGTTACCAGAAACATGACTCCACTGTGTTTGCTGGATGTGTAAATAGGCAATAACACATTAGCCATACAACTTGATGGGCCACAATAAGTGTGTGTGATTTTAGCTTGTTGTTGACTTTTCTAAGCTGGAGTGCTGAGTAATGGTAAGTGTAGTGTTGAGTAATCAGTAGTATCATAGGTTTTTCAAATAGCACTGAGTAATCAAGTAATTGATTACAACTTGCTCAACATGGATTAATCACAATATCACAAGTAACCAAAGCAGAAATCAACTGATTCATATTTATGCCAACAGCAGCAGTGTTGGCTGGAGTATGTTAGGTGCTGAGCCCCCACTACCCTCACTATGGCCTTCCTCTGCAGGGTAAAGCTGGCCTTCTCTCCAGTAACCATTAATATGC
>BRZM01003325.1:0-24958 GCA_033238685.1 Lates japonicus
GAGAAAAAAGATGAGAAAGAAGAGTGTGGTTGATAACTTAGACTGGCTCAGTGAAGAAAGGTCAAATGTAATGTCAGAGGTATAAGTGTAGTTATACAGAAAGGATACATATATATTTCCTTAAGAAAATGTAAATAACTGAATCTGTGTGTAGAATGTAGAGGAAGGTAACTAAATTAAGACGAAAACATGAATACCATCACTAGATATTTACCAAATACAGCAGAGATACTGGATTTTATTTGGCATTGCTCCCAAATGTATATTTTTGCGTACACAAAAGTGGACATTCTCCTCATTGTTGAATTATTGCTTCCTTTTCAGAGACCTTCCTTTGTCTCAGAACTCCTGTTTGTCTATATCTCTTCTTCTATGGCAGCTTTTATCTGGATTCAGATCATCAGTGTGCAGCTGTTAGTTGACAATTTAACAGTGTTTATGAATAAGTACTTAATGTATGTTTCAGTGCTTAACAATGACAAGACCTCAGCAGATTCAAGGAGCATGGCTACAGCTGACTTCTTTTTGACAATGTTAACCACTAGTGGCATTAAAACACACAATATTTTTGACTTCTTTTCAGGCTTCAAAGGAACAGATAGCTCTCACCCACACCAGCTGGATTGTTCTTATTTGTCTGGGTTGATAAATTATCATCATTATAATTTTATATGAGCAAAATCATGGAAAAAAAAACAGTTGAATGATTAGCCTCAAGTCTGTTCTTATTAGTTTGTGAGATGAGTGAAATGATGAAAACAGGCAATGTGAGCTTTTTTAATGAGAACTTTGAGATACAAAGAGACACTCAATTTTGTATCGCAATACCAACAGTCCCCGGGCAACTGTGAAAACTACACATTTGTATGATTTTTATGCCTCTTTATAACTGTTCCAATCAGGTCATTGTGTATGTGTGGGTGTGTGTGCCTGTATGTGTGCGTGTGGATTTCACATTTGCATGCTGACAAGCATGAGTGCATTATTTGTTTGTATTCCCTGCATGGAGAAGACAAATAAAATGTGAGAAAATATTTTTTTCATTAGTTTCAAATATAATTAATAATCTGTCATAACTTTTAATTATGTATCAGTAATTGCACAGAGAAAATTCACTTTCATTAATTAATAAACTTTAATTATAGCACTAATTTTGCTTTGATGTATTTCACAAATATTAGTCATTAGTGAAAGACAAATTGATGAACTTGTTGAACGACCTCTTCACTTCATGTGAGTGTGTAGTAGGCAATAATTGTTTGTGGGGTTTTTTTTTTTATAGCAATGCCTACAAAAAATTCCAAAAGTACAAAAACTTTTTTTTTTTCACAAATTGGAGTATGAACAAACAAAAACACAAGCCCTACTGACCAATGGCTCCCTCCGTTATTTTTACTCATAATGAGCTGAATAGTGCACAGCCAGCATCCTAAAAATAGTACAGGAGATAAGGCAAAGAAAGTCTTTTAAATGCCTAAGAATGCAAATTTTCTAGTTTATATCAATTTATTTCATAATTAGTGTGAAATTGTCTGTGTGTGTGTATGTTTGAATTTGATTGAGCCTTTAGGCATACTTCCACCACTTTTGTGCAGTAAAAGGTGATGAAAATGCCAAATTCTTGTATTTCTCTTGCATGCAAAATTCAGATAAAAATGTAATACACAGAAACATCAAACATCACATATTTACAACACAAACATGTTTATTTATTATCATACAGTATATTTAGGTCACTTCTGCATTAGATGTTACAGAGCTAATTGGAATAGTTATAAACCCACTCATTTACTGCACATGTATGCATCTGTTTCATATATGTGATCAGACAACATTCATAGACTAGAACAAATAAGAAAAAAATTAAAATGAAAATTTCTCTGTTAAATATGTCTTTCCCCTTTTTATAAATTTGCACCTAATGCCATTTGACCCATGCCGAAGTAATAGTTGAAGTTCACATTCATTTTTCCTTCTTTGATTTCTGTGGGTTGACAGAAAACCGTTTGCTCATCAGAGGCAGGGCACTGGAGAGTTGTGGATGACAGTTCTGGGCTGATCCATTACCACTTTGCCCCAGGCTTAATTACCATCTCCCTCAAGTAGCATGCAACACTCTCTCCTTCAAATGCAATCTTGCTTCAACTTCTCAATCTGGTTGCAGCAGGGGTAGCACTTCTGTTTCTCTTGCATTTACAACCCCCCTACCCTCTGGGGCCTCTGGTGGAGCACACCTGCGTGAAAAAAAACAAACAAACAAAAAAAACAAAAAACAATTAGAAAGCGATCATGGTGATCACTGGTGATGAATTCAGCTCTGGAGTTTGTTCTTTCCCAGCGGGATTTGGTGGCAGTGCAGAAGCAGAAGCAGCAGCGGTGGCAGCAGAAGCGTGCTCGTCTTGCCATGATGCCACATGTCATTTTTGACAAGTCTCAGGGATAAAGAAAGCAGGCATAAAGCTTTTAATCAAATTGGTCACACAGCCTTGCCAATCACTGTGGACAACATATGCAGGCTCACAACCAAGGTGAAGCTGCTGTTATGTGTCTAGGCGGTGAGCAATCTCTCTGTGCTCTAAAATGGAAATGAAACTGTAACACACCCACAGCTATTGAGGAAGGGATTTGCGTGGGCCGAGGTACAACTATACTCGATCGCCACTGTGGGAGAAGCTTTAGCTTTGCCCTTCTTCAAAGTGAGATTTACAAAAAGGAAATGCTTGGCTAGGTTTATTCAAAAGAAGCTCCTGATGGTGGGAAGACAAAAGGTACTTCACACCATCCTCCCTGGGGCACATGTACTCCAAAGCTCCACTTCTCTGCTTTACTCCTTATTCTAAGTACATGTTCCCCCCTAGAGTGCACTGCACTCTCTCCTGTTCATGTCTCTCCTGCTCAGTCTTTTCTTTTTTCTTCATTCTCTCTGTACCTATACCCATATTTCTCTCACTTAATTTCACTTGTCTTCTCCCAGTACGCCCTGCTGTTTCTCTTGCTCTGCCTCTGCATCTCCCTCCCCTACTCCTTTTTGTTTCCACTCTTACCTTCAAGTTTCTTTCTCTTACCCCCTGCTTTCCCCTCACTCTGCTTCCTCTCTCCCTCTATCTGTCTCTAGCCACGTGTTGGCTCGCTCAGAGCAAAACCCTCTATTAACAGAAGCCGAGGCCAGATGGCGGCTCAGAGATGGATCATATCAACTCTGAAGGTCTCTGCGAGTTCCAGACTGTTTTTTTTTTTTTTTTTTTCCTGGGCATCTCAAAAATAACTTGCACTTTACCATTTCACCTACAAACCCAGTGTGGGACTTGTTACTTAAATTACGATTTCATATCAGCTCAGGAAAGATCAGAAAAACCAAATATACTTAAATCTCATGTTGCTGTCATTCTTTTTTATCAGTGATATTAAGAGAGAAAACTTTGTTCAGAAAACATTTCTGGCCACGTCTCATCTTATCTAGCATAGTGAGCCAAAATCTATTCAGGGAATGTGAGTGTTTTTTGTACTTTTGGACATCTTTTTTCATTACACACTTGTTACAATATAAATTCCTTTGTGTACCCTCACTAAAGGCTGTCAAACTGTGATGGGTCTTATTAACACAGAGTATTCGAATCCCCTGGCGACACTATTTATTCCCAAGGGGAACTTGTGGCTGTAGAATAAGAAATGTAACATGTCTGTGGATCCCAAACAAAAAGAAGCAGGTACAATATATCCATGGGGAGAAAATCCTGCAGTTTGGCTAATGAGGCATACACTTTGGTCAGTTCAGGAGATGAGCGTGAAATTCCCCATTAAATAATGTGAATCTCACATTAAGAGGCCCTCCTGAGGCAAAGTGTCTGTAGTAGGGATGACTAACTCAATTAATTCATAGTCCCTCCGAAAGTTTCTTCCTAAATCAAAGACTTTTTTTAAGACTGTGTGTGTCAAAATGCCTGTTTAGCCTGTCTGTGTCGGTGACTCTGGGTATCAGAAATTAGTGCACCGGTGCACACGGGGTTGAGGCTGACTGACTCTGGGCTGGTGGTCTGCCCTCAATACCAAAACAAGCCATCTACTGTTTTGTGAGTCTGTGTCTTTGCAGCAGTGACTGTCACGTATTATTTAAAAAGCCCCCCCCCCCCCCCACCCTCTTTTTGTCTGCCATGTTAAAGCTTTACCCTCTCCTTTTTTTTTCTTCCTCTGTCATTTTCTTGCTGCGGAGAAACAAGTTCATTGTGATTCGGAATGCAGTTCCACGGCTCAATGGGTTCTGTTTGAAATGAGATTTGAGAGAGTGAGCATGAGAGAGAAAGACACTGAACCTCCAGCCGCCTAGCGTCTTGATGAATAAAAGATGGAGGCACTAGCATCTTATAAACAACAACAGAGCATAATTAGTTCAGTTCCTTTTATTTTAGGAACACTTTATGTGACATTTCCTTTGTGTGACTGCTTTCATCATGCACGTCCTGCCTGCTTTACATGTCGTGTGAGCTTCTTCTCTCTCTCTCTCTCTCCCTTGTAAGTCAACAATACAGCTGGAACAATATTTGCATTATATGCAAATGTACATACTGACATACATTGTAGTATACCTTTACTTTACTAGTTTCCTGTTGTAATATGGTCTGCCGATACAGAAAATGTCTAACTCCTTACAATATATCAACACTGGAAATTATGGTAATTATGCATGATATTTAATGACTTAATTAAATATGACATTACAGCAAAATGAACTATATCATCACTGAAAACACTGAAGTATAGGTCATACAAAGCAGCGTGACAATTAGCAGTATTGGATTTATGTTAGTAGTTGTAACTTTAGACTGCTGTTACTTTATGGCGATGCAGTTTATCTGTTTCTCAGGACTGATGAAAGACTGTTATTCTGCTATATTCTGCTTTTAATAATCATGCTGTTTTTTTCTGCAAATGTACTTGTAATTTGGGCACAGATGATTTGTCCTCTTTGAATCTCCTAATGTTTCCTTAAAATTAATGGACTATTTATCAGACTTCTTTTGTAGCAGACTACTAACTGGCTTTTAACATAACAGCACTTACTTTTAGCTGTGTTTATGATTGCAGTTAGGCTACATCACGGTTCTGTTCCATTCAGTGTTTACATAATTGTGACTACTCACTGTTAGAAAGTCAGTATATGTATGTTGCAGTGATAGACAACTTACCTGACATTATAAAGACTGTGGTGAGACAGTGAAGTCCCCACATATTTTGAACACTGGGAAACGTGAAAAAAATGCTAAAACTGCTAAATCTGTTTGACTCAGGTCTGTGCCGTTGTCTGTTGTTGCTCTGCAGTCTCTCCACATATCGTCTGCTCTGCTGAATGTGGCCCAGTCTAATGGCATCTCTGATATCCCTGGAGCACCCTAAGAGAGGCTGATGACAGCATGTGTTTGTCTTCCCTTCTTTTGCTTTTTTCCCCCATACACACACACACACACACACACACACACACACATACATATCGCACCTTCTTAATCTTCAATTCCGCTCCCCCACCCACTGATGATGCTTCAGAGTGAGAGCCCTGTAAAGTCTTTAGCCCCAGGTACTGCCTCGGGGTCTGAGCAGTGGTGAGGGCAGGCGCAGGGTAGGCAAATCAAAGAATGATTATGGAGAACATATGCATAATAATGTGTGTTTGTTAGGGATGTTTGTCAAATACCTTCCTGCCCCACTAACCCTCTGACCCCCGCTACCTGCTCTCTAAATAGTCAACCTTTCAGCCTCCTGTTTCTACCCATCAGACACCCCAAGAGCGCACTGAGTCGATTCAATTAGCACAGCAGTTGAAGGGAACGTGCTGGTCTGCACCACACAGAGCTCCTGACGTGACACCCAACACACACACAGAACCCAGCATACTGATGCAGACCAAATTACCTTCAGAAACCTGCTCACAACAAAGGTCAACTTAATGTCAAAATATTTCATTCAGTGTGAGTCTTCAGTCAGATAAAAATGTTGATTTTTAGCCATTTAAACGGGAGCACTTTAATGCCTTAATCTTTCGAATATTTCAGCAGGAATGAGAGTGATTAAGATACCAAATAGCTATGGGCCTAATAGTGACAATCCACGGTTTGTTTGTTTGTTTTTGTCTTTCTTCCCCATGCAGCTTTTTCTTATATCATGGAACTCAAGCAAGATAATGAGATGAGGTTTTAACACAGCTCTCAACTCAAATTTAGACCCCTGGAATAAATTAAGTTATTACATGGTATGGAGTGAAACTATATATTGAAGGTCTCAATATAAAAGCTTTTCCCAAGACGGTTTCCTCTTAAGTTCTGTTGTGCCTAAAGTTAATAAACCTGGACACCAAATATATCCAATGATCGTTTTCAATTACAGACCAATAAGCTTCAGTTCAATAAATGAGACTGATACAAACCCACCTCTTAACATGTAACAGAGTCTAACAATTCCTTTTCAAGAGAGGGGACATACTTTATTCAATAAGATGACCCCCCAGAAATATGACCATATGTGCTGCTGGAAACAGCAAAGGTAGTTCTCAGAGGATGTCTTATTTTATACTTTGCATACTGTAAAAAGAACACCGGCCCCCAGAGCAAACCCAAAACTGTTACAGAAAATACTTACAAATAAAAGAGACAATGAAATTGACATATTGATAAATTCTGTTTTAAACGGCTAAAACAAAAGCAAAGCAAAAAGTGTCATCAGCATGGTTCTGCACTGTGCCAGCAGTGGCACACTGAGGTCATTTTTTCTACCCTCCATCTCTGTGAAGGGGCAGCTGCACATTAGTCTGCTCTATTGTGGAGAACACCTTTGCTCCTTGTCTATTTGCAAATAATTCATCCACAGGAGGCAATGGGAAGCAGTCTTTGTTTGGTTCACAGAACCAAAAGCAAAATGTTGCACACACAAGGTGCAGGTGCCAAACAATGGCCTTGGTCATGACAGGAGCAGCTGAGACAGCGGACGGTGGAAGGACAGCACTGGTTTTAGTGGAGATTCATAAGGCACCCATCAAAAACACTTGTGAGAATGTGACCACGGCAGTAGTATTAACTCTACTCACAATGACTTCTAGGCATTTCAGCCTTTTGTGTGTCACAAGGCAACAGTTATAAATGGTGATGTGTCTTGGAAGTTGCTATTGCAAAACAGACCCTGCAGAGGACTGAAAAGATAGAACACAACAAAAGCAACAAAGTAAAATTCTCACTAGCCTGGTATCTACAACTGGAGTATAAATAATACATCAATTTCTTATGTCATTTCACACGTTATCACTGCACATGCTTTTGCTTTAGTCTCTACTGACTTTTGTGCAAATCTCATAACCCTGGCTCTAACCCCCATTAAATGACACGTGTTTACAGGACATGCAAAATGTCCTTCAAAGTGCCATGCTATTTATACTGCATTATATCACATGGTCTTCAAACACATAGAATTAAGAAAACCATTATAAAAAAAAACTCTTAATGACAGACCTGTGTTTGTCTCCTATATCTTATTTTTTCATTACTTTTGTTTGGAGTTTGGGTATTTTGTCTTAAAATCTATGTTCAGTTTATCCTGAACATTTTGTAGACTGCCGTCATGCACTGATAATATTAAAAGGAAAAAAGAAGGGCATTATAATGCAGCTCACCTTCTGAAAAGGACTTGGCCTTTCATATGAGGTGATGAAAATGGTCCATTTCTAACACCTGAATGGAAAATGTGAGCACATCAGATGTACAATTATACAGGATCCTCCCTGCTGTTGTGCCTGACCTTCTTCCCGGCCTAAGGCGTGCTCAAATTTCCACCACCTCCTCAGGGACAAACAAACACAAAAAAGACAGAAGAAAAGACTAAAATGAGAAAGAATTAGAGTGAGAAACAAGAATTGAGAACAAAGAAGGGAGGAGAGAAAGATATAATGCAAATGAGATGATCATTATTGACTGCTTACGATGAGCTTGTTCCAAATGAAATACCCTGTCCTGTTTCAGTGATTATATTCACCCCAGCCTTGAGTCCCTGCATCCTGCTTTGATTGACAGTTGGGGTCCATGATAACCATTCATAATGTGGACAGGCTTGTGCAAAGACAGCCGTGTGTGGACAGGCCCATGGGCAGCATGACACATGACAGCCTTGAAATAGCCAAGGCTTTGTTTGCCTATCAGAGACCCACCCACCGCTATCTATCTCACCATTTTCTCTCCCTCCCTCCATCTCTCTGTCTCACCTCATAATAGGCATCAACAAGTGATCTTTCTGGAACCATGGGCAGGCCGTAATGAATAGCCAGAGTGGTACCACCAGCTTTTGAAAGCCTTATTATTACAGAGAGCGAGGGGCATACCTCACTGACAGAGGGACGAGAAAGACAAGAGAGAGAGACTACCCTTGGGTGGGGTGGGGGAAGGAGGGGAGGGCAGTTGAAGATTGGCGCGGGAGGATATAGAGATAGAGGGCAGAGGGGAGGTTGATATAGAGGATTTATGAGGGGCAGAATGTGTGCTTCCCTGTATGTGTGTGTATATAAGTGTGGGAGTGTATGTGAAAGAGAGCCTGGCAGCCCCTCTTGACAGACTGAGCAGATTTTGTTAGTTAAGAATAAGGTCGGATGGACAGACGGAGGGAATGAGGAAGGAAATGAAGGAAAAAAAGGATGATTAGGGTGGTTGGTGGATAATGCAAAATAGCTCATAAATATAAAGAGCAAAACCTCATCTTGTGGTCACTGGCCAACCTTAAGTATATCAGGTGCATCTGTTTAGTGAATGGGGCAACTGCTACTTTAGAAATTTAAACAGTATGACCCTGATCCTTATCATGACTGAATCTGAATTGGCAAAAGGAAGAAAGAATATAGACCCTGAATGTGGTGCAAGACTTTGTCTAGAACAGGCTACCACTGTCAAAACATATCCTTTAATCTCTTTTCCCCCTGCCCAGCCCCCTTCTTTCTCTGAAAATCTAGGACATTCTTTTTCATCATCAGTGTGTTCCCTGGTCTCTGTGGTATGCTGAGCCCCAATGCCAAAATGAAACTCCATAGTTAAGGAGTCTGTTTCTTTTTGCCAGTGTTTTTGGTCACAGACTCTGTCCAAAGATAGGTGGTGTTTGGTTCCCTTTGCCCTTTACATCTATTCACAAAGGAAAATTCGGTATGTGAGAAAGTGAAATAGATGAGATGCTGTTTCCTACATCAATGTATTTCAAGTGAAGAGAAACAGAACACATTTATAAAAAGAAAACATATAAAAGCAAAGAGAATGAGAGAGCTGTCTGTGTGTTTGTGAGTGTATGAGAGATGACACTTCATTAGAGCTGATCTGATTAAGATGGACTTGTACTGTAGAAAGTCTGAACCATTAGTAATGGTACTGGATTAGTTTTGTTTGCTTTCAAAGAGAAAATCTCCATTAAGAATGTATAAAATATAATTGAAAGAAAAATAAGACCTCGTTGGGCAGCAGCATTTCTGCTTTGATGATGTGCCCTGGAGGAATACAATAAACATCAAGCAACTATGATATGATATTGTCTTCTGTTATCATTTCCATTGCCCATTGGCTTTTCTAACGATCATTTCTATAATGACAGTTTCATACCACACCATTTGGCTTATGAGCCATTGTGCGGTTTCCCTAATGCATCTGAAAGTAACAATCGGTAATGGCAAAGTAGATATTCCTCTCTCTTCAACACTGTCCCTAATGGTTCTGATGGTGAGCTGTACAGTAAAGACAGTATTACCTCTGTGTGTATATTCTAAGCATACAACAGGGGATGCTTGCAACTGGCTCCCTTGTTTTGCATTAATGTGAAGAAATCTGTATGGGCTGCAGTTTGAACCTATTCCACAGACAATGCCCTGTTTCAGAGGTTGCCACTAGGTGGTGCTGAAATCCTGTGCTCCTCTCTGTTCTATGGACCCCCATGGGCTTCCTTAAATGGGGCTGAATGTGTTGTTGTTGAAGGAGTTTGGCAGGCAGAAGGCAAGAGTTACAGTCCCAGGTTTAATTGTGTTTTGAAGGGAAAAAACAGCTATAATGACATAGGAAATACAATAAAGCTATAATGGGCTCCAGAAATCCCAGCTTAAACACTGAACAGCAGAGCACTTAGCAGCCCACTGTTTGGTACCAGCAGTAATATGAAGATAAGAACTGATAGGGAGCTTTCTCTTCTGTTAGCCCGTGTTCAGACTTAGTCTTGTGATCTATTATTCATTCTGCTGATTCTTCTCATTGCAACTGGTTTGCATAAACCCACAGCATCATTAAATAAAAGAAGCTAATTGATTAGTTCTACTGTAGCCCACTTTGGTGTTCACTGTATGTGCACAATATTAAGAACTTCAGCTTTTTCTCTGACCCGTAGTTGTTATTTTCCCCCCATTACAATAGTTTCAGCCACGAACAAGGGGAGACAACCTAAATAAGCATTTTTAAGCCTTAGGACTATTGTGATATTGACCTAGCAAAAATGGATTCAGATCAATAGTTGGAAGGTGCACCTATTATTTTATACACTGATCCTACACAACATGGTAAATCTAGGAAATGCAGAAGTTCAAAAAGAAAACTCCTCTCAGCTCACAGCTATGTGGGAGAGAGAAAGAAAGACAGATTGCATCTGGCAAGAGGCTATGATCTATAAAAAGGAGCTGAGGAAGGGATAGACAAATCTGACTCTGCAAAAGCAAACAGATATATTGGTCTTCACCACTAAACCTCACCTACGGCTGGAGTATCAGCAATATTTGATTATCTGCTACTTCCTGGCAATACCACCCATGCCATGTCAAAGCCAGTGAGGAGAGATTACCTGGGATGTTTCTCCACGGTCCAACACATACTGGCATATGACTGCCAGTGGAAAATTAATTAGTGAAAGGGACAAGGTTACAGACACATAATGAAAGTTATTGGCCATGTCACTTCATCATTTCCCCGGCCCCCCTATTACTTTCCGTCAAGTTAGTCAGCCATGAAATGGGGGTTTCATATGATGCAAGGAGGAATGTGCCACCACACCTTCACCACCAACAACTCCCACCCTATTCTCCCAGAGGGTTTGCACATGGATGATCAAGGCACTTAGACTAATGTGGATGGTACAGGGTGATGAGAAGGGATTGGGAATGTTAACCCACCATTTTGCATCAATGCAAAATTTAGGGATTACTCCAATGACAGCTTTCACAACCAGCTCCAGCCTGTACTCACCTTACTTAACCTATATTCAGTTGGAGCTCAAATAGGTCTCTGCCCTTGATTGCAATGCTCTCAACACAGGAGGACACACTGTCAGGCCGGGGCCTAAAGATTAACAGTGAGTATGGTAATTGTTTGTCAGTTTGAATGACTTGAATGATAAGAGCTGCATCTCCTCCTACAGACATCTCTCTCTTACTCTTGGATAGAGGAAAATGGCACTGATATTGACAATAAATGTCACTGTGGACTGTATGAAGTCAACATGATACCTGCACTGTGGCAGAATGTCCAAGTCAAGCAACAGCCAATAACCTCTGCAGCCCAAGCAACAGCTGTGTTCATAGAAAGCTACAGTGAATGAGTAAATACCCCCCTTATGTGCTGTTTGTGTGCATTATATGTTCATTTTCTCTGTATATGTATTGCTGCATGTTTCTGTACATGTGTGTTAGCACTTTATTAGTCTCTCTCTTCACAGCTAAGAGAGGAAGGCCCACCACACAAACACAACCGATGCAGTTAGCCAATCCTCACAAAGCAGATCATTTGTTCGTCTTTCAACTAACATTGCTGGATTTAAAGTTTTCTGACAGAATACACAATGATAGAATGGAATAATGAGGGCTCGCTCGCACACTCTATTGAACTAACAAGTCTTATTTTTGTGCTGGGTACGCATTGACTGGCTTAATTTTGCCTTGTGTTCCACCCTCTCTGCACTGTAGATGTTTTCTGAAACAAAAATACACAACACTACACTAAAATACACCCTTGAGCAAACACAAACTGAGAACAACAGACACTATGCGTATAATTGCTATTTTTGTCTTTGATGGTATCGTGGCCTTATGGGGAATTCATTATTTATAAACTTTTTTGTTTCAGACATTGGTGTAGGAAGATGATATAAAGTAGTGTAAAGAAGTCAGTTTGGAAAAGGCTCATCAAGTGACAGCTTTCCAAAGCCAGACAATAATGAAAGGACATAAAAACAGATGGAACTGGTGGATTTTGTACAGCACACCCACAAACATACACATCCTGTCACTTTCTGTGTGTTCCACGCTCAATTTGCCACCTTTGATGTGAAATATGTTTGAAATCAGCCAAAATGGATACAGACCTTTTGAAAAGGTAAAGGGAAAAGAATCTGCGATCATTTTCAGTGTATTAGATAAAGACAGATTAAAAAAAGAAAGAAAAATGAAGTTCATCAAAGGAAAACATGGCATGGAGTCACTTACTATGAAATGGCTGTGTGGGCAAATTCGAAAGTTTCAGAACTACTACTGTATGTCTCATACTTTTACTTGTTTTGTTATTACTGTTTTTCTTTTTTACCCTCTGTTTAAGATGGGCCCATCCATCACATGCGCATCTCAGACATCAGCACGGTTCCCCAAATCAATGGCTCATTGACTGCCCCAGCAGCAGACATGGACACATGTCTGTCTCCCTGACAGTTACAAAAAAGAAACAGGAATACAAATTGGGCTTCACTGTCTGACTGAGAGGGCAAGAGAATAGATCATTGACAATCATGACACAAATCCATCTCTGATTCTTGAAAACCCCTTTTCCATTGTTACCCCTGGTTCCCCCAAGTCCCTTTGCTTAGTATCCATCAATATAGACATGCTTGGAATAGTCATTTTGTTTGTCTGTCTCTACAGGAGTTTGGGCTTAGGTGCTTTAGAGGACATTTTGACAATGGGAGAAGGATTGAGGCGAAAGCCTGTCAGTGGCTTTGCTGTTTATTGATTGCAAATGTGGTGAGAGCTTAATTGATTCACACTTTGAGATCAACACGATAATCTCTTAGCCTTGGGACTACAGTGGGCTGTGCAGGTAGGAAACAGACAGCTGAGAGAAGGGCATGGAAAGTGTGAATCAGCTGAGTGGAAAGTTTAAGTTTGTTGATGTTTGCCTCTGGTCAGTGTTCTCACAAAAATCAGAACCATCAATGCTGTTTCAGGGCCCAGTGATTAAAGAGACCTTTGAGAAATTGAAAGTGAATAGAAAGTGAAGTGAACAGCTCACTTACGTTGTGTGTTTTGGAGAATTATCTTCTTCTTTGGAGAACTATCTGAGCATAACAAGGGCCATTACGTTTTGCTGAGTTTCATCAATAGCCAAAATGACAAAGGAAAAAATAATAATGGATTTGTTTGATACCTTGACAGCTAAATAAGGTCTTAAGGTCAGTTCAGTCCTACACACAACACTAAATAAACACATCTGCCTCTGTGTATCACAGGTTAGACATGTCTCTCCATTTCCATTGGCAAGTACATCAAAGCACAAACATCAAAACTCACCAAGTCACATCCTCAGGGTTTGCTTTTGTTTCATCCTCAGTTTAGATTTTACCTGACCAATCAATTTAACAAACAGGACACACAAACATTCAACTGTTTTTAGCTCCAGTCTTATCCAATCAGTGCTTACTGACTGTGTGCACAAACTGGTTCCACGGAGGAAACAAGTCCAATTATTTGTTACGTTCAGATGGTCTTTCGGTTACATCAAAAGAAAACAAAAGTGCCTGATTCATGGGGCTTGAGCTGGGTTTTACAAGTTTTACATCCACATTTCCTCCATCAGTCCTTACATTTCATTCCATTCACACCCCATCTTACTTGAACAACCCTTAAAAACACAACTTTCAGTCCCTTCTCTTCTTATTAGAAATCTTCCAACAGTTTCTCTCTCCACCATCAAAACCAAAGGGCCAGTTGTTCCCTCATCAATACGACTTCCCAGGGTGAGACCTTGAAGCTGACAAGAGACAGAAGTCGCTGATGGGATTGCTGCTAGACCCACAGGCGGCTGGCCAGGCAGCCTAACAAGTAAGTAGATGGACACCTAAAAGAGTTTGTCAAAATGAAGCTGCCTTTTCACTGGTGTTCTGGGGCTTAAAATGGAAAAGGCAGGATGAAAACAAGGCTACACGGGACCACAGCCATTTCTCTGTGTTCTGCAGATGAAGAAAGGACGCCTGATCAAGCGCAGCAGGGGAAGAAGGCAGGCTGGGAGGCCAGAGGGATTTGTGCCTCTCTATTTATGTGTGTGTGTGTGTGAGAGAGAGAGAGAGAGAGAGAGAGAGAGAGTATGTGTGCATATGACAATGTGTGTATGTCTGGGCATAGGAGTAATAGATTTAGCTGTTTTCTGGAGAGGAAAAAAAAAGTTTTGCAAGAGGATGCACTCTGCCCCAAGGCCAAATCTGCAGAGTCCAGGAAAAGTTTTAATCAAAGAGAATATACAGTAATTATGTTGCTGCTTCTGAGATGAAAGGCAAAGTTGTCCAGTGTGTGATTGATATTTTATGTAAGACACCAAAGAGTTCGATGTATAAATCATTCTGCAATACAGGAAATATACAGAGCATGTTTTCTATGGGATGCCATTCCCTTTAACATAGTCCCATAGTTTTAGGTTTAGAATTGAGATCCATTTTTTTGCAGCATTAACATTGTTGCAACACAAAAGCAATTGCAATTGAAATCACCTGCCGACCTTCCTTGAAACTTGAATCGAATTGAGGCAAACTTCTGGAAATACAATAATCAAAGAAACATTGCATATGCACAAGAATCTTGCCAGTAGCAATAAATATCAATAGAAACTGATCAATATTTTGTCTCCAAGGCCTGAGCAGGGTAAGGCGAGCTTAAGTGAAACATTTTAAAAAAATATACAGTATATCCCTGAAGGGAGATATTGGCTGAAAAGTCCCAAACCTGTGGTTGTACAGAAAAAGTTGCTTTATACTAGAAAGAAATTGTTTTTTATTACAAATCATATTGACATACAACTAATTTGCTTACCCAAGTACATTTTAAAGGACTGATTGCTCACTGGCAATGAATTTTCTAGCCTGGGAAGTGTGACATTCTGATTGAAAAAAGTCACGAAGAAAAGGTTGGAATGAGTGTTTAGGTGTACAGTGTCTTTAATGACACAAACAAGGGTCATTTTTGCAATGACCACAATGTTGACTTGACTGCAGGAGCATAAGTTCTGGGGGGGCAATCCTCTCTCTCAAAGCACAAATTTCCTAAACTTCAATCATTTGCTTTCTGTAACTGTAGAAAAACATATCCAGACCTTTTTTATTCAGAATACACAGTGATGTAACCGAAACTTCAGGCAAAGACAGAGTGACGGGTCTGAATGTTGCACCGTACCTTTAATATAAACTGACTTTGGATTTAGCGCTTGACTGTGAAGCGCACCTGAGGTATGTCACGAATGAGGAATGTATTTTCTTGTTTGTTCTGACACGGAAAATATAGTTTATCCTCAACATTGCTGCCTGCTTTTCTCATCATCCACTGTTGCCTGATCAGTCTTCTGCTCACCCTCTTCATTGCGGGTCACAGCAGGTATTCAGTCAGGCGAAAGTAGCATGTTACCCTTAGGTGAGACATCCCTGCATTCTCTTGCTTCCCATGCATCAGGAATGTAGCATGATGTCTGTCTTGGCTGCTACAAGTACGACAAGAGTGGGCTGTGCTCTCACAGCTACTTGACTGCCAAAATGCATTAACCATTACCAAAATGTAAATAATTAAATATCTGGGTGACATGGCTTGGCAAGAACACCACATTGCTTGATTAAAACTTTATCACCAGACACTGTGAAAAGTTTCCAAAACAATTAATTACGAGGATATTAATAGTGGCTTGTGCTATGTAAAACACGATAAAGTGGCAGACTTAATTAAAAAAACTCATTATACATCCGTTTTCAGAATTTTCAAATGAATATGGCACAATTTTTTCTTCCCTCTCTTTCTCTCTCTTCTCTCCTTTCCATTCTTATACACAAGCTGAAACACACACACACTTTCCTTCAGCAGACATTAATGTGCCACCGCTGTGGATCCAGAGTGGGTGTGTGTGAACTTTTGTATTTCTTGTCATAATTATATATTGAAATCCCAGCTCATTTTTTCCAGTCTCATTCACTTTCTCTTTTTTTTTTTTACAAACAGAGAAACTGAGAAATTAATTTCCGTTCCCCTCTGTTGCAGACAGGGATCCATGAGAAAAAAGCTGCTTGTCTTGTCAGTGAGGACATGCAGGAGATGAACACCTTGGTGGCAGGTGTTCTTTTCTTCTTTACCCCTTCACATGCCCTCGCTCACATTTGTGCAGGCCTGGTGCTCATCTTTTATGGAGTAAAACTGCATCAGCATAGTCTCTGAAAGAAGCTTTTCATTGCACCTGACCTCTACCTACCTGACATGCTCAGTCCAAGGCTGCAGCCCACATTTAAATATCAAGACAGGGGTAGCACAGTGGTCTAAGTACTCCAAGCTCCCTCTTAAACCATAAACTGAGTGAAACTATTAAACTTTATACACTATTTGACAAATATGTGAATAGAGATTGCTGGTGGGTCAAAGAGCTCCCACAGGTGACAGTATGAACCTGCACAAGAGGGACATGTAACTGAAAGCCTGGGAGGTCAGATTAAGGGCAGCCTGTACTCACACACAAACATAGACACACACATGATGACTCTCACACACACACACACACACACACACACACACACACACACTCTGGTCGCTGCAGCACTTTGCTTGAGGCACAGATGCACAATCAAAGGCATGGGTTAAGTTCCACACACTCGAAAAAAAAAACACAAGCAAACAGAACTGGGCAAGGTTTCGACCAGCACTCACTGACACCATGCTTCGCTCCTTTGCATGACAGGGGTCAACTATAGTGCCAGGCGTGTGCAAAACACTCCAGCCATTAATGAAAAGAAGAGTTTGTACTTGTGCTCCTGATGCAATTGGTTAGGTTTTGTTTTAACCCTCATGTATTGTTATCAGTTTAGAGACAGGCATGACGGTGGCATTGAAAAACTTCGAGAAAGCGGATGATCCCATTGCATCATGGAATTTTAGCAGCCGAGCCCAGGGTACTCTGTGTGTGTGTGTGTGTGTGTGTGTGATATTCATTGAGGCTGAGGAACAAACAGGAGGGGTAATTTTCTGCTGCTGGGCCAGGCGTTACGTCGGACAAAGGGACTGGGAGACACACATGGATTACAAGGGTTGAACAGGGTGATGAGAGACTGCATACGCACCTTACTAACCCCCTCACCCCCACCCACCTCAACTCACACACACACACACACAGAAGCACACACAAGTACACACTGGACACCCCTATTTTCTCCTCTCACAGCTTCCCCAAATCCGACTCCACCCCACTAGCTCACGGCCGCCTGCTCTCCCAAATCCCTCTCTATTCCCAAATTGCTTGTCAAAAGGACGAAATTAGAAAATAAAACTGTGCAGCTGACAAACAAGATTACATGCTGTTTGCACCTGGCCGTGGCAATTAAAGCTCTGATGACAAGCGAGGATGGCCTCCTAATGTGGTGTCTCAAGGCATATCAGCGTTTTCACAACAAGATTGCGCCCCTTGTGCCATTGTGGCAGTGCTGCCAGCCGTACCGCTGACTGTCATTCTTTGGCCCATTGTGCTGTCTGTTGTATTTTGTCGTGAGCACGTCTGGGATATGCTACATTGAGATATTCATAATTAAAACTGTGGCAACAGATACAGCTATCCAAGTGACACCACTGATTTGGATTTAAAGGCTGATTTAGCTGATCCAATAAGGAAAGAAACCAAGAACAATAGAAAAAAGGAGAGGAAAAAACTGTGTGTGTGTGTGTGTGTGTAGGAATACAATTCAAATTTAGCAATACAAAATGCAGATGTGTTTGGATAGATAGAAAATATTGTTGTAGGCAAATATCAGATCTCAAATATGCACATTAAATAACTTCTAAACACATCCTAATTTGATGTGCTGTGTGTTCTGTGTAAACAGTGCAGTCTGGGGCTACCACTCCAAGTCCTTATGTTCAGCAGCTACAGCTCAAGGGAATTTTCTGAAAGCCCCTTTATCTTTAAGAGCCCCATTTGAGTGACAGCAGACAAGCAAACAAAATTGTTTAAATGCACCACTTACACGAGCTGATTGCTTTCTTCTTTCTTATTTGTGCCAGAATAATAAAACGGACCCTTCGTGTAAACAGACGCCACATCATTATTTCATAAGTTTGCTGAGTTGAGCGCAGTAAATTATGTACACTTTGCTTTCTTGTGGAAGGCAGGCCTTTCTCTCTACATTAGGGTATGAGCTGTCTGGATGAGGGCAGTGTCTATATACCATATGCTGAGAAATGTTGCAAACCGAAGACAAGACATAAGCTTAAATGAAGGCTCAATTTAGCTGTCTGAGTTCACAAACATAATAATGGTAAGTATAAATCTATAGATACACTCTGCGTGAGGTCATGTTATCTTCAGTATGTATGTCAGCATATAGATAAAAGCACTCTATAAATGCAGTCCATTATCTTTAATTGCTCATATTCTCTATTGACCAGTGTGACTCCCTTTGCATTTTTGAGGTTGTTTCTGGTTTTGATTAGCACGATACTGAGTTGGTTAAAGAGGCTGTTTTCCTCTTTGGCTTGATATCAAAATGATAATGTTGCCTTTTCTCGTCCCCTTTTGGCTCCTTGACTGTCTTTTAAGGTCTATCATTGACTGTGACTAGCCTGTAAAGAGCTTAACTCTCCTCATTAGCAGTCGCTCTCCTCCTGCTATGTTGGCTCTGCGTGGTACCTCTGCCTTTAGTGGTTTCCAGTGTCTCTCTGTCTGCATGTGGAAGAGTATTGGAGAGCTGGGGGCTTCAGAGTGACAGATGGAGGCTGCTTTGTGACCCTTAGAGATTGGCAAGCCCTTCTGTCCCCTCCTGATTGAGTGTCTAACTACCGGTCGCTCTCCTCACGTCAAACAACCCTGCTTTATGTTATCTCAAGCCGCTCCCACTTGGCCCACTTGCTGCGATGGCAGTGTCAGATCCTGACAGCAGTTGTCATCTGCAGCTAGCACTGATGCCATTGAGGCTTGATGAATGGCACTTTTATGAAAGTAGTCAACAGGCACAGGTTTGAATATGAATACGCATATTAGGAGTAAGACAGAAGGTAAATAAAATCTGCAAATAATCCCTGGTTTGTTTTAATGACAGATAAGTTGGGTTTGCTACAGAGGACAGTGCAGTGTCAGAAGTTTTAAACTATCGTTAGAAAGTTTTCCTCTGTGTTGGAAAACTGACACATTTTAACTGATACACAATTACAGAGAGTACAACATGTGTGATTTCAGATCTAAAAAGTCAACATTTCTTCGCTCAAGCCAACACAAAACCAAGAAAATACTGCCAGAGTGGGCAGGCAGAATCAGCTAAACTGGCCACAGACAAAAAGGACTTAACTAACTAAATAACTCTCCCCATGAGGCACAACTGACGGGAGTGGAGGCAGCTTGGGAGGTGTGAGTAACATACAAAGCAGAGGACTTAGAGACTAATTATCCCGAAATAATTATTATCCCATTTGCACCAGGCATTAAAATGTGTCATGTAGCTAGATTGTGTCTAGATATGATTTTAACGTGCTTACATTTACACCTGATATTAATGTGTCTCTGGTGTCCACTCTATTGAGATCTGATTGCCCTGTCCAGCTTGCGTCACAGTCTCCTCTCAATTAAGCATGTCCAAAATAACAACAAACAATACCAACAGAAAAAAAGACTGAAGAAGAAGAATAGAGAGAGATGACAGCCATCCACAAACTTATGTTTACTGGCTAATGGCTGCTAGCTGCCAAGCTGCTACCTTGCTAATTTGAAACAGACGTGTGCAATTATGTATTTCTGCCTATGTTGTAGTTGTATGAGGATTGACAAAGCAATTGCATTTACACTTGTGTTGGGGATCCCTTACCACCTTCAGAGGTGGTTTGTCCAACTGGATCGCAATCCATCCTGGATGCATTTACACCTGTTACACATGTTGTCAAGCACTATCTGATTGCAATCTTATCACCCAAAACACATTGTAATTCCAGGTGTAAATCAGGTTTAGGCTTTTTTATGCAGACACACTAGTTAGAAACAATACCAAGCTTATGTGTGTGTTTAGAAAGAAACTATGCTTTCGGAATTTATGATGCTCTAAGTACCTATAGGCATAATCAACATAAAATGTTAGTTGCTATAAGTGCATATTTTGCATGCAGACATTTGGTATCTTTTCAGGTAAGGCTCTGCTGATATAGCTGATTTGGCTAGTTAGGAAAATTCCCTACCTGTCTGCATGTTTTAGGATTATTTTTATGCTACAACGGGCAATATATAAAAAGGCGACTCTGTTCACAAATCTGAAAACTCTCAGGTACCTACAGAGCTGAAAGTTGCACTTAAACCTCATAGTCATTGTTCAGCGTACATTGTTCAGTACAGAGCCAAAACAGTGAAAAACATATCACTGTCCTAATACTTTCTGACAGACCTGCATATTTATTTCTATGTAGTGCAACACATTTACCTCTGATCTTTCTTTTGAAGAAGAATTTGGTATGTACTGCTGAGAAGCTAGTTTTCCTCTCCCGAACACACAGCCATTGAAGTGGGAGAGTGTCTGGTCTATTCAGGATTGAGAGGTACCCACAGATGGAGTGTTCTGCTCGGCAGTGAAGAGCAACAGAGCAAAACAGAGTCATCTAAAACAGAGTCTACAGTGTTGTATCCCACCTGCACTTTCCCTGGGTCTCTCTTTCCCCTGTTTATTACACACTAATACTACATTATTCACAGGGCTAAAACAATGTTGGGGAGGAAAAACTGTCCACCAGCAATCATATCTGAATTGTGATTCATGCCATCTCTGACTCTGCCAGCTTGTTTATTGCTCTCCTTGTGGAGGCACCGAGCCCTCTTGTGTCTTTATGGTGACATCTTCCAAAGGGGCATTCATAATAATGGATAGATAGTGAGTGAGTTCAGTGGAACCCAGGACTCTCCTTTTACTTCAAATAATTTAAAGTATTTCCAAAATAGATGCACTCTGCTTTTCAACCTACAGGCAATTATCTGAAGCTCTGTAATTGGCAGCAGGGAAAGGGGAAAAAAAGAAAAAGAAATCAATGTTCACGTATGAGTTTCTCAGCATCTTTCAAAATAGCTTTGAGTGATGCTGAAATGCCCTTTCTACGTACACAGAGGTATACAGGGCTGGATTTAAAGGGATCTGCAGACTTTTTCTGCTTGTTTGATTTTTCAAATGCTCTTGCTTTTAGTTTCATAAAAATCTTTAAGCAGATGTCAAGGGCATGCCAAGCTCATACTGAAAATGCTATACAAAGCTATTTCATCTGAGATACCAGAATAAATAAGCCAACAAATGAATGTATTAAAACATCCAGGGACGGCAAAAGTCTTAAACATTTAAAATAAAACTCCAATGTCTAAAAAATAAACAAGGTCCTTACAGTAAAATGCATTAAAGGCATTTAATTCTCTCTTTTTAAATTTTTTAACAAATCTTCTTTTGCAGCACACTGTGCACTCCTCTCCTCTCTGTGATGATATCAGAATTTTGTGTTTAAGGTAGTAGAACCTGTCCAGACAGCCAGGATAAAGCTGTTTCTTGGAAGAAAGTCTGTAAACACTATTTTATATTCACTCTGCTGTTCTTTGACTGTATGTGGAAATATCAAGGGAATACTCAGACAATACATTCTCACACTCAAAAACTGTCCTTGCTCTTTCCCATTCAAAACATTGTATTGCATTAGGTGTGTTGAATATTTCATATTTTCTTATCATACAACAGACAGACAGACAGGCAGGCAGACGGACATGGTCAGAAGCACAACTTGTGTCTCATCAGACCTTAGAACCTTCCTCCACTTTGTTTCAGAGTCTCCCACATGCCGTCTGGCAAACACTAGCCCAGATGTCATGTGAGTTTGCCTTGACAGCCATAAAGTTGTGACTTGTGAATCATCAGACCGACATTTGCTGTATGCACAGTGTCTCCCCTGTCAGCCATGCAACCCTGGCTGCTTCAGGAAGATTTCCAGCTCAACTATATTCTTTCCATTTCTCTAGGATGACCTTACTGTACTTCAAGCCATTTTGATGGCCTTGAAACTTTTCTTCTGTCCTTTTCTTATGGGTATTTATCAATAACGTTGTCTTGGATTTAGGTTGAAACATTCCTTTGTCATAGTTTTTCAGTAACAACATTGTACATCTACTGACAAAAATTATGATGGATAGTGTGCAAGATTCCTTGCCTCTATCCATTCTACAAAATTTGATTATACACACTGTCACTAAGTCTTAGTGGCATGAAGCACATCCCCAAACATTTTTACTGTGTGATAAAAACAAACTATTCCTGTTATGTAGTAGACGTTGGCCCAAGTATTGCTTATGTAGTAGATAACCCATAATATAATACAAAAAAAGTATTGATGAATTAAATTTAAGTGTGGGATTTTCTGCTAATGTTGCCCTTTTGTCATTTTACCCATTGTCAGGTATACTGTTCAAGAAAACCAACAAGAGCCACAGTTGGAATTGTGATTCTAAAGGTTTTCCTCAGCAGTTCCATCTCAGCCACTGAATACACTGGCTTTACTGAAGTGCTTTCAGGTACCATCACCAACTATGAGGAAATAGCGGGTCTGTTTACCAGCACACAGTATTCTGGATATTGACTTAAATCCCAGTGAAGGTTTTATTTGAAATAGGATGTTTATAGGCTATCTGTGGTCAGCTTGGGGCATGTACCCCGACTACATCAAGCTAGAGAATAATGTCTGAGGAGACTACACATACTGTACACAACACTTCAATGCACACAGATCACTTTACTGAGATTGCCTATGGATTTACTGTCTCATTAAAGGGGTAGAGAAAAATCAAAAGGAAAAAAAGACTACAAGGCAGTGAACAACTGCTTCCAGTTATAATCAGATTCTGCAGATTTAAATAGAAAGCTTTGCACTTCAGGAAAGAGAATCCTAAGTTCAAATCACCATCCTGGTTAATGCATGCATACACAGATGGTCACACATACACACTTTGTGACACACTTGACAGTCAGATACAGATTAGTCACCTTTACAATAAATTTTAACAAATCACAGCATTACAATTAACAGCAACAAAAACTATTTTTGCAATGGTGACTCATCAGGCAGTGGCTATGTAAACAGGAAATGAAGAGGATGGCTGCTAGACTTGTAGAGATGAATTAGTAAGTCTCACCACCCTCAGAAGTTTCAGTCCACCTCCTCGAAGGGACCAACAACATCAGAAACAATCTCCTAATATAGTAATAGAAAAAAGAACATGACACCTACAGTAGTTTAGATTGAGTCATATTAGTCAGAGACAACAACACTGACTCCAACACAACCTTTAAGATGCCTCACATTGTTGGGATAATTATAACTCATCCCGGTTACTGAAAATGGGATATGGCATTTACATGCAGCAGCTCATAAATATTTTATCTGAGACTGAAATATTAAAGGAATAGCAGCATGCATGTAAACATAGTCTTTGCCAGGTCCATACGTAAGCAAGTGAATTAATCAATAACGAGAGCCACTTTCATCGTCTACAAACATCAAGCAGTTGCATCTTCACCTGGCAATCCTCTTTCACTGTCCTTTGTGTTTTGTTTTCCAATGATGCTTCAGTATTATGCGAAACATGTCAAGGTAGATGCCACAATGTATAAGGACAGCCATGACATGGTATGTAATATATATGATATTACATACTTGCATTAAATATATCTCTCAGAATATATAACTTTATAGATTAGTCAACAAAGTTTAGTCAGCTAGGGTTGTCAGACTATATGAGTTGCTGTCTGTATGTAGAAGCATCCTGGCTCTCCAATGACAGGTCACTGTCACTTTAATTACAACAGATGCTTTGCGTTTCCTCCATTTCCACATTTTAAGACAAACAAGTAAAGAGGAAGTTAAAAAAGGAGAGATAAATGAAGAAAGAGAGACTATCCCCCGCTGCTCATTGGTTCTCTATGTCTTCCCTGGTCCAGGAGGAGCTCTGTCACATTTATGCCTAAGAAGACAAGTACTCCCGCAGCTCCCTCTCCTGGGTTTTCAACCCCATCCCTCTCTTTGAAGATCCTCTTTTTTTGCAGCATCTGCTTTTTTCTCCTTCCCCCAGCCCACTGCTACATTGCCTCCCTACCTCTTTTCACACTTTGATTGCATGTATCTCTCATCGGAGTCCTCTGGCTAATTGCATCATTCTAATGGTCTTTTTCATGATCATGCTCTGTGGTGAGTTGACGTTTCATGCGGCTTATTAATTAGAATTAGCGAGAATAGGACAGAAAAGTGAAGAGAAAGTGCTGATCAGTAGTTTGAGTGTAGAAATTGCGATTGTCTTGGTTGAGGATACTGGGATCGCGAGGGGATCAGGAAATGAGGCTCTGATCCAAAAAGTTTGCATCATTCTTAGCTAACCCCTTTATTTTAATCCCATAACATTGCCAGTATAAATAACCAACCTCATCTTCTGTTCAC
Source organism: Lates japonicus (assembly GCA_033238685.1). Classification (NCBI taxonomy): domain Eukaryota; kingdom Metazoa; phylum Chordata; class Actinopteri; family Centropomidae; genus Lates; species Lates japonicus. The sequence continues at coordinate 24,686 of BRZM01003325.1, forward strand.
ACCAGTAAACAGCCAAGTGTAGTGATGTTCTAATGTCTATTGACATATTATTTCACTTGGCTTCAGCCATTATCAGCACCATCCACACAGCAACGGGACTTGGCCTGCTGGTGGAGAGAGTAGGTGTCTCCATCCTCATCTTCTCTTGGCACACACATACATACACACACTCACACACACACGCCCACACACATACACAGTGGTGGCAGTGAGGATGTTGGAAGTCTCCTCCTTTAGCTTGAGGGCTTACTCTCTCTCTCTCTCTCTCTCTCT